>AYEL01074599.1:0-31285 GCA_000484575.1 Olivierus martensii | reverse complement strand
GGGTCGTTAGACCAGCTCGGTATTAGTACAGGGGCGTAAGTAGGTTTTCTGTAGACACTAGTTGCTAGGACTCCTTCTTCTACTTTGATTTCCAGGTCTAAAAAATGTACACTAGTCAGACTATGTTGTTCTTTCTTCAGACGTAGGCCATATTGCTCCAATGTCATAGCTCCAGTGAACTCTTCAATTTTATCCTCTCTTCTCCATATAATTAAAATGTCATCAATATATCTGGTATACAGTTTCATTTCAATACGAAAATCTGGTAGTACTCTCTCCTCTACTGCTCGGAGGGTGATTTCAGCGAGCACTCCTGCCATTGGACTACCAATAGGTACACCAATGAGCTGCTTATATACTATACCTTTAAACTCATAGTAAGATTCATGACATATGAGGTGCGCAATGTCCCTTAATAATTGCGGCTTCTTATCCGCTTGTGGGACATTTTGCATAAGGAACCGGTAGAAGTATAGGCACACTGGTTCAATTTTCAAGGACGGGTACAGGGCTTCAAAATCAAAGGTGGAATAATCTTATATTAAGAATATAAGATTCGATAGGCTTTCCTATCGAATCTTATATTCTTAACTCTTTCTAGCACTGACGTCTCTATAGTTGTCGATGTGTCTTTCTAGCACTGACGTCACTATAGTTGTCAATACTCTCCTAGTATTTTATTGCACCACCTAGCAATTTCTTTTTCCAACTTGCAGGTGGGCGCATTCGTTTTTTCAATTATTGGTCTTATCTGGACAGGTGTTTTATGAAACTTTACGTAAGCAAACAACTTTGGTGCTATAGGTGCTTGGCTTTTCTGGACCTGCCAGCATTGAGGGAACTCCTTTTCATTTAGTATACTTTGAACTTTCCTTGCTATAGAGTCTGTAGGGTCTAGGGGAAGCTGTTTGGGTCTAGTCTCAGCAATATATCTTTCTAGGAATGCTTCATATGTTTTCCTCTTTAATATTATTAGCTTCTTGGTTTTGTCTTCTCTTGTGATGACATAATGGTTCTCATTGATCCATTTCTTTGCTCTTTTTATTTAGCTCCTTGTGATGACATAATGGTTCTCATTGATCCATTTCTTTGCTCTTTTTATTTGGCTCTTTTATTTGGCTTTTTATTTGGCTCTTTCTTTGATTACTACGTTTTAATTCAATATCGAGTCGAAAATGGTAATAAATTCTCTACTGCGATCCGTTTTACATTGTATCACTTATCGTTAATCCTAACTGAAGAGACTCGTTGATCATTGAATTTGGCCTTGAAAGTTCTTCTTTCTTTGAAAAGGGTATAGGCATTATATAGAATGACAGATACTATTTAGGCAAAGTTATGAAATCAATATATGAAAATACACAAAAGATGTTAAATTAATACTTATTTATGAAAATTAAAAGGAACTTTAAAAATATCAATAATTTTGTCAAACAAGGTGCAAAATATAACTTATAGCTTATATGTATAAATAAAATAAGTACTTTTATTTCTTAAATTTATATTTTAATATTTTCCTTACACTTAAATTTTATTTAATTTGTATGCTATACCCATAAAGAAGAACTCACAAAGCACTGTTAGCAAGGTAATAAATTTATTGGCATAAAACGTTTTCGGAACTTATCTAGTCCCTCATCAGTATGTCTCCTCTCAGGTGAAAATACAAAAAATCGAACAATAATTTAGAACAGAATATACATTAACTACCAGTTCTTCTTTATACGTAAAGCAAGTGGTAGTATATAAATAATCCTATACCAAATTCTAATATTACATTATTTACTTTTAATATAGTGTGTTCGCACATTTCCTGTAAAAGTAAGTGCAAGAAAAGAACTGAAAAATAAGTGCAAGAAAAGAACAAACCAGGATATTATTTAATTAGTGAAAAATTGAAATGGAAAATAACTGATAAAGGTTATTCCAGTAATTATTAAGATCACAGATAAAAGTAGGAATCAACACTTATTCTTAGAGTATGGTATATATTCTATATTCTAAGGTAGACCAAGCAATATGGGAAAAACACCATACCATTAGGAATCTGAACAAAATATTAGTTTAAAAAACACACGAATTAAGTCATATCAGAAAGTAAATTACCATCAGTTAATTTGCGACTTTGCAACGTATGCTAGAGGTTTTCATATTTCATCTGGTGATTGTAAACATGCCATCAAGACTCTCTTTTCAAGAGAAAATAGAAATTATATAACTTTGTGGTGATAGTAGTTTAAGTTCAAGAGATATTGCCAGCAAATTCAATAATAGTCATACTGAAAGAAATATGCCTATCTCATCTGTAACAGTAATAAGATTGTTAAAAAAAATTCAAAGAAACTGGGTTTGTTCTGCAGGTAAAGAAACCGAAATGGCATAGAGCAACAAACGACGAGATCTTTCAACTAATAAAACATAGGCTCACTTGTTGTCCAAAAATATCTTCCCGAAAGCTCACACAAACTCTCAATATAAGTCACTCAAACACCTAATGAATTTTAAAGAAAGAAAACTTTCATCCTTACAAAATATTATATAAACGAAAGTTAAATGAAGATGACCCAGATCGACGTCTTGAATTTTGCGACTGGTTGCTATCCAATTACGACAGAAATCCAAATGTTTTAAAACAAATTTGTTGGTCTAATGAATCAACTTTTTCTTTAAATAGTCAAGTAAATAGAATTGTAGATATTGGTAACGATGTAATCCTTCATGGATTCAAGCGACGGGTCCCAAGAAAGTCCCAAAGTGAATGTATGGTGTGAAATTTTAAATGATACTGTGATCGGGCCTTTCTTTATAGATGGAATTTTGAATTTGGAGAATTATCTGGAATTATTACAAACAAAGGTTGGACCCTTTATTGCACGTCTATCTGATATACCTGATAGGATATGGTTTCAACAGGACAGCGCACCAGCTCATTACGGAGTTGAAGTGAGAGAATATTTACATACAGTATTTCCTGATACATGGATAAGTAGATGAGGACCTGTAGAATGGCCTCCATGATCACCTGATCTTAGGCCCTTAGACTTTTTCCTGTGGGGATACATCAAACATAGTTTTTTACAGTCAGCCGATCAATCTGGACAATTTAAAAAGAAGAATCATAAGAGCCTGTGAAGAAGTCACACCACAGATGCTTAGTAATGTAAGAAATAATTTGCACAATAGATTAACCTTATGTCAGCATTTGGAAGGGCAACATTTTGAGCATGCCCTTTAAATTTGGTTATGTAGACATATATGATTAAAATAAATATTAATATTTTTGTACTTAGTAATATGTAAAATTCTTTACTCAAAATGAACAATACCAAACACGTAGAAATTCAGTGACGGTAATTTACTTCATGATATGACATAATTCGTGCACTTTTTAAACTAATATTTTGTTCAGATTCCAAATGATACAGTTTTTCTTATATCGCTTCTTCTACCAGATTAAGATAAGTGTTGATTCCTACTTTTTATCTGTGATCTTAATAATTACTGGAACAACCTTTATCAATTTTTCACTAATTTAAATAACTTCTGGTTTGTCAAGAACTGATTTACTAATAAATCAGTTCTTTTCTTGCACTTACTTTTACAGCAAAATGTACAAACACACCATATAAAAAGTAAATAATGTAATATTAGAATCGAGGGCAGGATACAAATTAAATAAAATTTAAGTATATGGAAAATATTAAAACGTAAATTTAAGAAATAAATTATTTGTTTATACTGTATATAGTTAAGTACATATGTGAATAATAAAATCGGAGTGTCTTTATTATAAAGCCAGATAATTCTCTATTGTTTAAATTTTTTTTTTTAAATACCTATCATAAAAGCTTTTCTTTTGTTGAAAGAAGTAAAATAATAATTACATGATATTTGACATTTTTATATAAAAGATATTTGACAAACTATTAAAATAAGTTAATATTAGAAAATGAAATAAGTAAAAACGTGTTCACTATTTGATATGTTCGAAGTAGCGCGTGTCGACTTCGTCTAATTTGAATAAGCCTGGAAAGCGATCACTCATCGTGTTGATCACGTGATGACATGAAATGCGTCACACAACTGAAATAACATGGTGGCGGCTGTCGATGCATCTTACTCTGGTTTATCATAATTGGCTTATATTCTGTTTCTAACTTTTCTTTTTATTTTTCAATTTTCTAGCCTTTTTCTTGTTTGGAGTATTCATTCTGTGTAAACAATAATGTTCGATATTTTTTCTGAATTCTTATTTTATAACAACTGATATAAATACGATTTTTAACTTACGTCGGACTTTAACTTTAGTGCTGCTGTTGCGTTCATTTTGGCACGCACTGTAGAATAAGAAGCACTTACGGCAGTAGGATAAAAGACACAAAGTTTATTTAAAAGGAGTACTTCTGGTTACAGCATAACCATTTTTTCAGTGGTTTCTGACATTCAGAATGTCGGAAACAACTGAAAACCGTTATGCTTTAATCAATTCCTGTTGAATAAACTTTGTGTCTTTTATTCCTATTATGTCAAGTTCTTATTATTCTATTTCCAGTTGCTTATTTTATTTATAGAGAATATTTAGTGATTGACAACAAAGATGTTTCCAGAATTTATTCATAAGTGTTGCATACTATATAAGAAATTTTGCAGTTTTTAAATCATTTCTTTCACTTCACCAATACATATTTTATTTAATTTTACTGATAAAATTTTATGGATAATTCTTATTTAAAATCATTATCAAATCAGTTTACAAACTTGTAAAAAAATGAAGCAACAAATACAAACACAAATCTTAGTCAATGCAGACATATGTCTGCATTGACTAAGATTTGTGTTTGTATTTGTTGCTTCATTTTTTTACAAGTTTGTAAACAAATTTATTGAAAAAGGAACTGATAAAAAAATTAAACTATCATTAAATGTATACTTTAAATTTGAATATAAATCATCCTATCCATCAATATTCTAAATTAAAAAATATATATTTTAAATTATTTGGAAGAAAATTCTAGTCCCTCCAACTCCATCACTGATGTATCACTGCAATAATATTACTTTTCATTATTTTAAATTTAGTTTAATATTTGTCCTAATCATAAGTTTGAAATTTCAGCTGTTTTTAGTTACAAATAATAAATATTGCATGCAGATTGCACAAGACAGGTATATCTGGAAACAACAAAAGAAGAAGGCATAATATCCAGTAGTGGATGAAATAAGAAATGCCAATGATAATGATGATGATGGTGAAATATTGTATATCTTCGAAATTGTAAGATATGATGCATGCTTTTATAATTACTCTTTGATTTTTGACTAACTGCATTTATAAGAGTGAGATAATCAATAAATTCTGCGATTAGTCAATATAATTCATATGCACACATATTCATAAACAACAGAAATTCATTTTAAAGTATACAATAGAATAACTTGGAAATTATACAAATTGTCATGAATATAATCATATAGGTGAAAAGAATAGTTGCTATGCCAATTTTTATGGTTAAAATATAAAATATTAATTTATGATCATAAGTAGATCTCTTATTTATGAAGTTTTGGATTTCAACAATATATAGATGCATAAGTTGCTGATGCAGAAGTAGAATTCTTCTCCATTCATTTCTAACATATTTCATATAGGAGAAGAATCGTGCTCCGTAATTTGATACTCTGTTTACTTTGACTTAGGACCTCTATGCTGGAGTAAATTTATAACTGCTGAAAATTTTAATGCAATCTACTAATATTTCATGAAATTTTTTCATTATTTTTCTGTTTTTATTATACGAAAATTTCCGAGTTGTAAAAAAATAACTATATCTGGAACGATTATAAATTAAACATTTAATATGTTTAATTTATAATCGTATCTAGAATTCATAAACTATGCATTATTCTTTTAATAAATCTGGATTAATATTCATTATTTTATGTCAATTGCTTAATATTTCATTTTCTTTTTTTTAAATTTTAAATATAATTTTTGGATGTTTGATGTTTGAATTTTGAACTGTAAAAAAATATATTTTTATAGATTATTTTCTTTGCTTTTCCTAATTTGTTCGTAATTTGATTGATTTTTATTATTCTGTAAAACTGCTAGGAGAAACCTTACTGCTTTGTATAGGTACTTAATTATAGAGAGAATTAACAACAGCACTCGTTAGCAATCCAAACAAACTCTTTATTATGTTTAATTTAACACAAGAGAAATGTTTTCGGCTAAGATCTAGCCATCTTCAACTCTGACTTATAAATTAATTAAAACAAAAGACATTCTACAAATGTACAATACTCAGTTCGTTGAGATTCCATTAAAGAATATAAATGAAATTTCTTGAGATTCTATTAAAGAACATAAATAAAATTTTTCATTTGAGAGATTCTACTAAAGAACATAAATTTCATTTATGTTCTTTAATAGAATCTCAAAGAACTGATACGTCTTTTGTTCTAATTAATTTATAAGTTAGAGTTGAAGAAACATTTTCAGCTAGATCTTAGCCGAAAATGTTTCTCTTGTATTAAATTAAACATAATAAAGAGTTTGTTTGGACTGCTAACGAGTGCTGTTGTTAACTCTCTCTATAATTCTGTAAAATAGCTTTTCCATTTTTCTTTGCAATATCAGAGAAATTTTGGTTTTTGCAATTAAATTTGGAGTTTGTAGGAATAAAAATAATCAATGAATCATGTTTTTTAATGCTAAAATTGCATTAAAAATGATAAATGCTAGCATTTAATTGATAAATCTCAAAATCTCTCTGCTAAAATTCATCAATTGTACATTATTTTTTACTAAATTTGAATTTATCATTATTATTTTATGCTAATGGTTTTTTATTTTGTTTTTAGATTTTAAATATAATTTTTGGATGTTCTTTATCTGTATAATATAAGTATTTGCATTTTTCACTCTATGTTTTGCATGAACAGCAATATTTTATATTTTTTTGAAATTAGGTGCAGAGTTTGGTGAAGTAGAAATCCTATTTTTTTAATGCATTTATTTTATAATTGCAGCTAAAATTTGTCAACTATACATTAATTTTTACTAAATTTGGATATATTTCATAATTTCATGCTAATCTGTTAATTTTTTATTTTATAATTTTAAATTTTAAAAGTAAATTTTAGATGCTCATATTTTGTAAAATAAAATATTTATTTTTCAATCTAAATGAATATATCTTTGTATTCTGTTCTTAATTTGATTTGTATTTATTATTGTTTAAGTATTTTTCCTCTTTCTTTTGAATAAATGCTGAAATTTTAATATTATTTTAAACTATAAGCAGTTTGAAGAAGTAAAAATTATCGATAAATCATATTTTTTGTGTGTGTTTAATTTATAATTGAAGCTAAAATTCATAAATTATACACTTTTTTCTCAGATTATTATTATTTTTTATGATTTTTACATTAATCCCTTATAAATTTTTAGTCTCTTTTTTTAGATTTGAAACAATGTTTTGATATTTGCCTTCTAAAGAATAAAAATATTTATTTTTCATATTATAATTTTTTCTTTGTATTATATTTATGACTGAATTGTTATTTATTCCTATATAGATATCAGAAAATAATTTTAAAACTAACAAAGATTGTTTGTGTTTATAATTCAATACTTTTTCTGTCATGTTATATTAACAATTGATCTCTATCTCCATGTGATTAAACTACAATATTTTTCTACATAGTTTAGTTGTTTATTACTCTTATTTCTTCTAATTTTTTTTAAATTTATATGTCAATAATTCTTTCTTCTTCATAAAAATAAGTAATCTTTAACCAAAGTAGATCCATTGTAATAAATGATTTTTAAACAAATATTTCTGCATTTTATAATCGTAGGAATGATTGTGCCACCTTTATGCTAGATTTGATACTAATTTTCCCTAAATAATTGCATTTTGTTTTGGAAAACATTTTGCATCAGGTCTTTTAAAAAATGGTGACTAATGAGTTATTCCTCTTAATTTATTTGTCCTAAATCACTAATGTTATCAAAATTAGACTTAAATTAGCATTTTAAAACAAAAAAGATAGTTTCTATAGTGTCATCTCTATTTTACAAAATGAGACAAACCTCTTGACTGAGATCAAATTGTTCAACTCAGAAGTACTCTTGTACTCATTAATTCTATATCCTTTAACTATATATTAGTTCTTTAAATTATAAATAATCTTAAAATTACTGATATTTTAAATAAAACAAAAACTAATAAAATGATAAACTTATGCAGACAAGTGGACAGAATAATCACGCAGTAAAAAGATTCCTAGGGTCTTGCACCTTTCTTATAATTCTGGCCTCTTCCCAACAGGCTTTAAACTAAAAGAAAATGCTGCTATAAAAGGTTGCCAACCATATTCAATTTATTAAGGAACGACAAGACTAGGAGAAAGAGAGATCTAGAGGCAGGAATATATAAAGTACCATTACATAATGTCCAAGATAACCGAAGGGAAGTATATATAGGAGCTACAGTTAGGAACCTTAAAGACTAGTATATATAGGAGCTACAAGTAGGAACCTTAAAGACTGCTTAAAAGAGCATAAGGAAGATCTACAGAGAGGCAATCTTACAACAGTGTTAGCACAAAGAGTTTTTGAATAAGATATTAATATCTGTTGGAAGGAAGATCTACAGAGAGGCAATCTTACAACAGCGTTAGCACAAAGAGATATCTGTTGGGAAGAGGCCAGAATTATAAGAAAAATGCAAGACCCTAGGGATCTTTTTACTGCGGAAAAAATCGAAATTTTGAAGAGCAATAAAAATAAAGAAAATATTGTTAATATACACCAGGCAGATGGAATCTCGAAAGCCTGGAGATATGCTATAAATAGCTGGTAATAGAATATTTATAGAATGCTACCTGCTAATTATGATGTTGTATTGTATTTTATTTTATTTTATGCTATAATATTTTATTTATATGTTAGCCGTTAATTTTATTTATTTTTGTTATGTTTACTCAACCTTTATAAAACCAAAAACTGTTCTTCAGCTAAGTTAATTTATTTTGAAAAATAACCGATAATTATTTTGTTCTAGAACCTGGTAGTTCTATTTTAGAATTGTATAACTGAAGATGGTATAATATGGATACCGAAAACGTTTTTAATAAATTTGAGTGTTTATTTTAACTGCTAGTTGGTGCTTTACTTTTAATGAACTATGTTAATCTAAGACAGAAATTTCAGAATCAATTGTCAAGTGTGATATTGGTAGTTTTGTTTCTCTGATAAATTAAAACATCTAAATTTTTAAATAAATCTATTTTAAGGGAATTTGGGAAATCATTATTACTATAAATATAAATTACATCTATAATTTGCTTTCTAAAATAAAAGACATTATAAAATTATATTTCATTAATGATACTTTTAAAACTAATCCAATATTATTTCTCAAAGCATTTCTGACCTATGAATTTTATTTTTTTATCATCAGATTTTCTCCATTTCAAACAAAAATAATTTTTTCAAACAAATTTTAAGTCTAATAAACATGAGACATTGCAATAAATCTTCGTAAAAATCATAAATAGGAATTTAATGACTATGTTTCATATTTTATTGCAAAACTATATCTTTATGTTGAATTTGTCTTGATTAAATTAAATTATATTGAAAAACATTAATGAATATTACTTCATCAAAGAGGAAAAAGATGTGTAAAATGCCATGCCTTCCTTACAGATATTGCTAGAAAAACAATTTAAAAAGAATAAATTATATATATATATATAACTTATTAAAGAATTTAAAATTATATATGAGATGAAAACAGAGCAGAATGTTTATATCTATGAACATATGAACAGCCATAACAATATCTATGCAGGAGACCAAGTATGCTCAACTATCAACAATTATCTGGCCTTTTTTTTAAAACCCTCCCCCATCATTGTATTTGTCTAACTCTATTCAGAAACACGATACAAAATAAAGATATGATAAAATCAAATGATTATTGGATGAGAAATATAGCTGATTTTACAATTGAGTAGAACATGAATATATTAGAAAAAATGTAATTTTTTAAAAATGTAAAAAATTAAGCGCAAATAGAAGGACTAGATAAAAAAATACATAAAAATTATTTCATTATAACAAATAATGTTTTTTTAGGAATAAAACAAAATATTCAGAATTAAATTATTTTACAAGACCAAATTTGCCAAAATTGAATTTTTTTACACAATAGTAAACTATATGATAAAAGGACCACATCCTGAAAAATTTAAGTATCTATCTTTAAAAATAACGAAAATATTGCAATTTATCAAAATATGCAAATTTTTATTAAAATTATGAATTATTAATAAACAGATCATGCTACTCAAATTTCAGATTTTTGCTTTGTCAAAGTGTTAATTCAGCAAGATTTTCAACTTTCTGTTGAGATCATCTTCAGTTATACAGTATAGCTGAAACTGATTTCAAGAGAAGATCAAAAACATGACTGACTAATAAAAAATTTTTCTCTTGGTTAGTGCTGTTTGTTTTGTTGTTTATATAAATTTTGCATTAGGAAGTGCATCTTAAATGCATATATCTTTTTTATTTCTGCTAGATTTCTATAAAGTGTAAATAAAAAGTTAGTTAAACAGTTTATTTTTTATTTTTTAAATATAATTTATGGCCTCAAATTTACATATCTATAGTCATAACATGCACATTAATTTAATCTAGCAATTCTGTTTATCATTGCATATATTTGTATATATCAAATTTAAGCATTGTTGGAATTACATGATTTTTAATTAATATAAAAGCTTTCTAAATAAATTAACAGTATAAGTAGAGGATATACTATATTACACTTTTTATTTTATTCTTAAAATAGAAAATGTAATAGTTGTTAGTTTAAATTGTTTAATTTGAATAAAGATCAGATTCTGTAATAAATAAATGTTCATAATCAGTCAAATTGAATATTGTTCTTTTTGAAATCTTATTTGTAAATTAATGATGATTGTGTAGATAAGCCATTTCTAAATCTTTTTAATCACATACCTCTTTATCAGTGATGCATATAACAGAAATGTATTATGACAGACAAAAACATGTATCCTGAAAATTTTTTACTCTTCCTAAGGATAAGTAAGTAAATTCTTACACCACTTTGGAAATCATTAGTGCAAATAACTGAAAACATTTCAGAAAAATTGTGCTCTATATTCTTTATCATTGGGCTATTTTTCTATTAATAATTATAGAATGTAGAGATTTGATGACAGAATTAGAAATGATTAAAGAATAATATACATAGCTAAAAATTCATTATGAACAATATCTCAAATATATGGTTCTCTACCATATCACTTTCATAGTATATTATGTTTCAGAAAGGAATAATTAATAACTACATATTATGAATGTTATAATCTGATGGTTCACTATAAAGGGTTAAGTATTGAGGAAAAAATTCTTCTTTCAAATCTCTATATAAAAGTTTTTGTTTAATACAATTAAATATTTTCTATAACTTTTATTTATTCATTATAATTGGGTTGAAGATTATTTATATAAAATAATCATATGAGTTTAGAAATTAGTCATAGATTAAAATATTCAATAATCAATTTTTATCAATCATTAATCTATTTTTACGTTAGTAAAACTATTTAATGGGATTTAACTGTAAATTTATATTGATCATCAGAAAATTATTTACTAATAATTTAAAATGTATATATGATCTCATATATAATATTTAATTAAGAATATTTTGATTTTTACAAAAGCTGACTTTTAGGATAAATTTGATAATTAAATAACTAATATTAATTCAATAAAAATAATTAAACATATATTAATATTGTATGAGAATTATAACTATTACGTTTCATGAATTTTGTGAAATCAGATAAATTTTATTGGTATTCAAGTTGATGCTAAAATTTGAATAAAGCATAATATAAAATCATATATTGTATATCATAAATTTTTTTCTAATTTCTTGTTTTTGAATAGACTTAACAGCTAAAGTGTAAATAAAACCAAATTATAATATACATACAATTTGTGCCTTTTGCATTCTGCTTGCAGCTCTATTTTCTCTTGCTTTTTGCTAGGAAGAAAACAAATCATTAAAAAATCTTAATTTTGTATTGAAAATAAACTTTCTAATATAAAATAAAAAAAACCGTCCAACTTCTGAACAATCAAACAAATAATTCAGGCTAGCGAATATTATAAATACTTACCTATATTTCAAACAAAGAAAAAAAGTAAAATAAAAACAATCTTCAGAAATAAAAAATGAGAAGTAAAAACATATTTTTTCAATGTCATATTTATTTCATTATGGAAAGAGATTCTTCCCACCTCTGAATGGATCTTAAAATTTTATATAGAATCTTTCTGTATATATTATAGAATCAATTGTCCAAACATCAATTATCCAAACAACTGCCACCAAAAAGTAAAATTACAGTATTAATTCTTAGTGCATTGGTTGCTATGATTAAGTATTAATCCTAATGATTAATCATTGGTTTTTGATTATTTATTTGAAGATATATGCAATATAGCCTAGAAATAATCTTAATCTGTCATTACAAGAGTTAAACATTGGATGGGATGGTAAGATCACTAATTATGGTTGCAGTTAGAGAGAGTGGAAGTCTATTATTATGCTGTATGTTGCTGTTTTTTATAATGAAACAGTTATGTCGGTGTGTTTTTTCTGAAAAGGGGATGGTAATTTTTTCGAAAGGGGACAGTAGGCCAAAAAAGGTTGGGAACCTTTGGTTTAGATGATGCCTCTCTGCATGCAATGTTGTATGCAGAATGACACATGTCTCATAGCACAACAGCTGCATGAGGCATGCAGCTTGCCACTTTGCGTTCACACATAGAGGACATATTGCAGAAAGTACCAACACAAAAACAGTTGTATATTGCCCCTTTAGCCGCAGTTACTGTTATCATTTCAAATGACAGAAGGGAAAGAAGAAAAAGGAAATACCAGACTCGTAAATATTTTGATTGACATACTAATAACATCAGTATATTGAACCAAGTCATTTTGATATTCAGATAATGTTTCATGGTGTATGAAAATTAATATGAGTTGTTTATAACTCCCTTATGAAGCAATTGAAAAAACAAAATCTTCTTTGCACAGAAGTATCAAAAACTTCATAGTGTACTGGTTAGTTTCCAATATGATGAGAAAAGATATGTAAATTATATCATTAAAATTCTACATTCAATATTTATCCCAAAATAACAGCCAAGTCATAAAAAATGACATTTTTATGAATGGTTATTATTTATAATAGGTACATAAAATATTATATAGTTTAGTCTAGGCATTTGATTACTTGGTTTTTTGACATAATTTATTTTCTATCTCTTATAAATCAGATGATCTAGTTTTTACTCACTCTGTAAATATCATTTAATCAAATGATATATTAATTTACATATTTATAAATTTCCATGCATGATAGGAGCAAAATTTCAAAAATTTTTTTCTGTTATATATAGCAGTTTTTAACTATAAATATCAATTTTGATTTCATCATATTTGATGCACTAATAATATCTATTAAAGAAGACTTGTAAAGAGTCCATCAAATCTACAGTATTTTCTAGTAATATATATATTCTGCACAATTCTGAATTTGATTCTATGCAAAAGTAAAATTATAAAAAGAAAATATATAAATCAAAAACTTTTCATTGTGTTAAATTACAATCAACCTCTGAGAAGTTGATATCTGATCTGCAAAATCTATTCTTAAAATCAGCGAAGAAGTTGAAAATCGAATGTGCTACTTTGTGCCAGTTTACGGTTAGAATCGTATAATAAAATAACTATGGTTTAATTTTTATTAAGTATGTTTTCAAAGAATAAAAAGTGAAATCATATCAATATGAGCATATAAAATGTATCACTTAAATTAGCATGTTTCTATAAATAATTATGCATTCTTATAATATAGCTTTAAAATATATAGTATTTGAAAAGTTTTTTGCGAATGATTTATTTAATGTAATCGTAAAAAATTTCAAAATTTTATTTAATAAATAATTTGTCCAAATTTTTCAAAACGAAAAATATACTTCATTAAAACAGCTTTAATGGCTTCCTATAAGTAGGCATATTGTATGGCATTAATCTGTGTCATGCGATTTATTCCAATATACCACACTGCACGTTAACTTCGTGAACAAAGAATAACTACACTAATTAAGTGTTATGGTGTTAATTGAACCAGAAGTTAGCCTCATCCAATAAAAGAGGCAAATTCCGAGAAATTTAAAGTTCTGTTTATATTTTTCACAGTTTCTATTGAAATAATGCAATTGAAAAGTTGAATTTAGTTTATCATTAAATCAAACTTTGTCTTACTGAATTAAGATAAAAAAAATAATTTGATTTAATGATAAACTAAATCTTGAACAAATCAGAATGGTACACAGATTATCTTATTCTTAATAAAATTATCAATTATGTTATAATAATTAGAATAAAATAAATCTATAGAACAATTTTGAAATTTTTTACAGTTACATTAAATAAATCAATCACAAAAAAGTTTCAAAATATAAATTTTATAGGTTATAGTATAAGAATACATAATTATTTATAGAAACATGCTAATTAATTTAAATGATATTTTATATGTTCATATCAATATAATTTCGTTCTTTATTGTTCGAAAACAAAATTAAAATAAATATGATTTATTTAAACTGTAGTTATTTTATTGTATGATTCTAACTGTACCTAGCACAAAATAGCACATTCAATTTTCAACCTCTTCCCCGTTTTTAAGAATAAACATTACGGCTCAGAGCTCAGCTTCTCAGAAGTTGACTATACTTATCTATTGTAAGAAAAAAAATCCAAATCCTACAACTAAATTTTAATACGGTAGATGATTGGTTAACAAACATAATCCATTCCAAGACAATGTTCGTTATCTGAATTGTTCATTAACCGATCATTGCATAATCTGTTCCAAGACAATGTTCATTATCCGAATTGTTCATTAACCAATCATCGATTTACCATAGGTTTTTATGGTCATTCTGGAGACCCAAAAAAACATAAATAAAAAATTATATAATTTCTCACTACGATCATCGATTTACCATAGGTTTTTATGGGTTTTTGATTAATTCGTTCCAGAGACCCAAAATAACATAAATAAAAAATTATATAATTTCTTACTACGTTTATTTATATGTAGTAATAAATAAAAAATTATATAATTTCTTACTACGTTTATTTATATGTAATAGAAATAAAAAATTATATAATTTCTTACTACATTTATTTATATGTAATAATCATAATAAAAAATTATATAATTTCTTACTATGTTTATTTATATGTAATAACATTAATATATATATACATATTCTTGCATTTTAATCTATTATGTTTATTTTCCGATAAAAAATCTGTCTAATATCGATTGCGTTTCTCTCTCCTTCAGGATATTTCGGAAGTGATTAATAGCATTGTCGTGGTAGAGATTCCCAAACCTATTGACCTCCCCTGGTATGGGTACCATTCTAAGACCGAAAAATTGCAAAATCTCTCTCCAACCTGGTATGGGTGTCATTCTAAGACCAATCTTGGTATGGGTGCATTCTAAGACCAAAATGTAAAATCTCTCTCTTACTAACTTGGTATGGGTGCCATTCTAACACCAAAAATTGTAAAATCTCTCTCTAACTTAATAAATCTTTGATTTGTTTTAAGTTGTCTCTGAGTTCATTTTAATTAATAAATCTTTGATTTGTTTTACGTTGTCTCCAAGTTCATTTTAATCGTTCTTTGATTTGTTTTATTCTCCGAGTTCATTTTAATCGGGAAAAACTACTGTTCTTCCATCCTTATCCATAAGGTAAAATCTCTCTCTTACCTTCTTTAATAAATCTTTGATTTATTTTACATTGTCTCCAGTTCATTTTAATCGGGAAAAACTACTGTTCTTCCATCCTTACCCATAACCATTTTAATCGGGAAAACTACTGTTCTTCCATCCTTACCCATAAGTCTGCACAAGGCCTAAACCTGTCATTCCGTTAGGTTAGTTAAGCCGAAATATAATCATGGAATATTTTTATATGTCAGCGGCCACTTATACAGCTGCCATCATCACAGGCTGACCAACACCCATGACGGAATCAACTGGTAGATTGAAAGATGGGTTTCAACGAGCCAGACCCAAATCCCTCCTGAAAAATTGAAGGAGTGGGACCCCCGGATCCTCTAGAATATTAAGCCACAGCTTTACCACGTAGCCATTGGGTTGACCTGTCATTCTCTCAGTCCGCAGGTCCCAGTAGTAATAGTAGTAGAAAAGCGAGGAGTTTACCTAGCCCAAGCACCACGACCAATAATAGTCTATTGTGCACCCCCAATCTAATCATCTTAGAAGAAGACCCGTCTTTAAAACAAAAGACAGTATTTTCCTCAATGCGACAGTAGCGAGATCCTCCGGAACAATTTTTTCAGAAAAATTTTTCAAAAATTTTTTCATTGTTTTTAATCATCAACCTTAAAAAATAATTATAATATTTCTGATATTTTTAATTGTTTATAAATAAAATATTCAGTGTTTTGGCTTTTCTTTAATTCTTAATCTATCAGATCATCAGATGTGATATTTTCTATTGTAGTACAAACTTCGCTTGGTTGCTTCTGATAATCTTAATGAGAACCACACAACTGTGGTTATCCATGTGAAAGATGTGAATGATAATCCACCATTATTTGACCGTCCCACTTATGAGACACAGATTACTGAAGAAGATGACAGGAATCTTCCCAAGCGTGTCCTACAGGTCAAATTTGGCCTTTAATCTACGGTTTAAAGAATATTTTGTTTGTTTGTTTTTATAGTTAGTAGATGACAATATTTTGTTGGATGTATTTCATGTCATGTTTACTCCCTTGTATAATTTGCATGCTATTTTATCTTTGTTATTATTTATTTATTTTTGTAAATATATTTGGCATGTTACTTGCATGTATTTTTTTATTTTTCTTAGTATAACCTTACACTTGTGGCCTCAGATACTTTATATGAAAACAACACTAGGGTAATTATAAAAGTTAAGGATATCAACGACTTGCCGCCTAAATTTGATAAATCTACCTATGACACACAAATTTATGAAGAACGTTCTGAAGGATTACCAGAAAAGATTTTGAAGGTATAGAAATAGTTTAAAATAAAAACATATCATCTTATAATTTACTTATAAATGTAAATTTAAAAAAATATAAGTTATTAGTTTAGCAACTAAAAAATTTATATATTTTAATGATTAATTAAGATTATTTATTATTATTATTTTTTGAATAAATATCAAAACTTTTTGTAGGTTTTGTTGATTAATTTTTAAAGAATTGGTTATAAGTAATAAACGAATAATTCTAGCAAGTTCTAACTAATTATTAAATTCACGTAGGTTGCAAGACCTGTTGCTTTCCGCTTTTCCGTTTCCTTCCACCCGGAATTCCACATTATTGTTGAATGTCTCTTAAAATTTCTATTTATAGAAAGTTTCTGGATATGGGAATATAAAAATGGAATAGATTTATGTATTTTTGTGTTGTTTTTAAAATAAAGGGTGTAAATTATTATCAATATTAATTATTCTGACAATTATTCATATTAAATAATAATTCATAAATATAAAATATTTATAACTTAATAGTGATGTTAAATAAAACTATTTTGCTTTAAAAAGAAAAACTTTATAATGTTTATTTCAATAATTTTTCAGAAAATGAAGGTAACAAGTTCTCAAGGTACAAATGCTAATAATGATATTGATGAGAAGTTTGCCTATTTGCTTAATCCTATTAGAGATCTTGCAAAGAATTGGGAGATAGATATAGCAGCATACTTAGAAAAATATTTAGCAGAGGTATTATATTATTAACTTCCATTTCATTTAAAATATATGATTTATTTATGTTTTTGGAGGTGAATTAAGTAAAAAACTACCTATTAACTTTTCAATGAATGTTATGAATTAACATTCCTTCATTGAATTTTTTTATGCTTTTATATGATAATATGCTTATATGCATGCAATATTTTTGTTTTATTAACATAACTTTGTCTAGTTACAAAATTTCTTTGGACAAACATATAAGTGTAAACATTTAATAATAAGAAAATTAAGATAAAGTTTGTTCTTCATATCTCATATGAAGTTCTATAAATAGTTTCCTAGTGAAGATTAGTAGTGGAAAATCCATAAATTTTGGGCATTTCAGACTTTGACCGCAAGGTCTGAACTGAATCTTGTTGTAAGTTGAAGATTATCTTTATAGATTGTTTGAAATCTATGATTATTCATTTTGTATGTTTCATCAATAGACACTGTACAGAAAATATTTGAATCTATCAAGTGTCATGGAGCAGTAATGTCAGTACTGAACTTCATTGGATCCACAGTGGTACCTTGGTTAATGACGGCCTCGGATAATGACATACTTGGTTAACGATGAGTGGCTGTAATAAAAAAATTTCTTGGCTAACGATGCAGATTTTGGTTAACGACTCCTGATTATGTGAACTTCCAACAAAATAGATCTCTGCAAAACAACTCACATCTCGATGTGAACTTCCGACAAAATAGAGCTCTATAACAGCTCGTCATTGCATTACAAACTTCCGACAAAATAGGGATCTAAAATAGCTCATCATTGCATCACACATTAGCTCAGTTGTTAATCATTATTTTTTTTATCTCAATCAATTCAAATTCGACAATATCATTATTAAAATTAATAAAATTATAACTATATAAAAATGTATTTATGTACAGGTAGGCCTCGATTAGTGCGAGTTCGAATAATGTGATTTCGATTAGTCTGACTTATAAAATTGATACCGTTTTTCAGTTAGTGCAAGCAAATATTCGATTAATGCAAGTTGTAAGCATAGACCAGTCTTATTAACAAAGCTTCGTCTCCTTTTATAATGTCAATTCAAAATGGCTTGGCCCGATGTGTCCCAATTAAGCGGAATCCACTGTATATAAAATAAATTTAAAAATTACAAAAATATACTGTATATATACAATATATTTTTTGTAATTTTTAAATTTATGTAAGATATATATATTTTCTTAATCTACGACAAACTTACTTTTTATTGCCAATTTTGTCTAAACTTATTATATTCATTTCTAAGATTCTTTTTTAACAATTTTAGCATTCAGAAAAACAGCTTTTTCCCATGATAGCATGACTTCAAATGATCATTTTACTGGCAAGCTACCATAATAAAAGATTTCATCCACTAATTAAGATTGTAATCTAAGTTGAAAATGTAATTTTTTATATAAATATTGCATAAACAAATACACATTGTTTATACATTGTAATATTACATTGTTTATATTTAATAATATAAACAATGTAATAGTACTTTTCAGAAGCATAAGTAGTCACATTTACTATAATGTGAAGTAATGGGGATCCGCTGGACATATTTATAGAGGCTTCTGATACCAATGACACAGCGACTACGATTTAATAACCAATAACTTCCTTTAATAAGAGATTTTTTTACAAACAAGAATAGCCCGACAATAATAATCATGTTGGGAGAATAAATACATTTATCTTATTGTTAATGTTCAATTTCACAACATAGACTTCAGCTTATGAAGCAAGTTCCAATGGGTGTATTCACTAATTTCTCAGTCGAGGCGGTTAATTTCTGTTCCTGTACTATGGAATAAATAGGCTTAGCTTTAAATGTGCAAAATTCCCCTTTTTCCTTTTGTTATCCCAGCGCACTTGCATTTTGAGCACTGGAAACCACACGGAGAGTTCTCCAGTGGAGGAGACTGCTTTTTTAACGTTCTTTCCTCTATGTAATCCGAAAACGGAATCTCGAGTGCGAGAAAATCCCGGGCAAAACAACTGACCTTTTATTTCACCTTTTTCCCGGGGAAAGACAGAATGTTTTTCACTATCATCTTTCATCAACGTTTTTTCTCTCGACTTCTCACAACACCTGCATGCAACAAAATTCCTCTTCTCCGATATTTTATCTGTTGTTTATTATTTTGGCTTGATGTTTTATATTGTAGAGGACAAGAATCTCCGGGCCGGATGGTACGATATTTTTTATCGTTTATTTCTCCTTCTAAGCTGTCAGGCCCTTCGAATTCCTTTCTTTAATTTTGATGAGGTGAGGAGTGACACACTACGTCCCACCCGAAGTCCCTGTCCTCCACAGTAATATAAGCAGATATTTGTCTAACTATAAATATTTTATTACGTATTTAATATTTACAAAGATTATCAGGTAATAGAGAAAAAATTTAATTTATTATCAAATTTATTTAATACTATTTCTTCGAAGATTTCCAGTAATATATTTATTAATTTTGTTATGTTGTTAAGTTATTAAATTATATTGTTGTTAAGTTATAATTTCATAAATCTTTCAAAAGAAGATATTACTAATTTAATTCTTATTAAAATTTCTTTCACATAATATAAATTGAACATATCAATCTTATCGTTGTTAAAAAGATAAGAGATTGCATATTGTTTAAATACTATGATCAAGGATATCAATAGATTAAAATCCAAGAAATTCAATCCGTTCTGGTTTCGATATTTCGTTTAAATTTTACTTTATATAAAAAAAGAATTTAAAAAAAAGCCAAGTGAGTCTTTTTTAATGCAGTCCAACAAGGCAGAGTGAATTGAGATCCACAACTTACTAGAGCTAAGTTCTATTGACATTATTATATTTAAAACAGGATTTATATTTCTAAATGCCATATTAAATTATATCAAGAGAAAACTTGTCATATTTTTTATTGACATATTTTTATTTTTAAAATATCGCCCAACATTTTAAAAATAATCAGTAAATTTAGGAAAGAGATGACTCTTCTCCGTACGAATGCTATTGTTATATTAACACTTCAAAGTTATAATTAATGTTATGATATTGAATGACAATAATTTCAAAATTAGACGACAGAAATTTATTTAATAAAATTTTCTTATTTACATGTCCAAATTAGGAATAATTTTTATTGATATCATTTTAATTTTAGCTTATCCAAATGGTGTTTAAAAAGAATTTTCACCTTTAAAGGAGAAAAAAAAAATTAAAGTCGCTGTTCTAGATAGTGAATTGTATCCAGTATAATTTTTCCAAAATAACCTTTTTTAAGTTGATGAGGATGTGCACATGCTTCAATGTATTCTTTTAGAAGTAGAAATATATATTTAAATCGGGGATAAGTTCATTTGAAAAATAATTTTTATCGTCTTACCTGAATTCTGCTTCAGATTATTCAAGATTGGCATCAATCTACTGTAGTAGGGATATAGAGAAATCCCGGTGACATCGTAGAGATGTTGCAAAGCCAATAGAGATTTGATCAGTATAGCAGGATTAATAGAAGTCAGACCACCTAAAATGAACAAAAATCAATTTATTGATAATATAATTTCAATTTTTCATGAATAATTAATAAATTATTTGACCGAAGAATTGTTTTTGCCATTTTCAATTTTATTTTTATCATTTTTAAGTATTTTTCCTATATCTTACTTTCATAAAGTTTTTATTCTTTATGATAAGTTGTTGGACAGATCATACGCATGATAATGCATTAACTTTCCATTCACAGGACTAAGTATTGAATCTAAGTTTTACAATTCGTTAAATTTTTACGAGGAATTTATTCTCATCCTTTAAATTACAGCTAGTCTCATGATAAGTGAGAGTAGCGCATGGTTAGGCCAGAAACGGTTTCGCCATTTTAATGATTGATTTGGTAATTAATGATTGAGAAAAATTAGGTTAATTTATGTTAGTTAATCAGCTACATCACAATAACAACATTAAGTTAATTAAATACTTGGCGGCGGCCATATTTAGAGCTTACCACAGGCTGGCCAACATCTGGGCCAGCCTATGGTGGCCCAGATGTTGGGGTTCAACGAGCCGGGTCCAGATCCATTCTGAAAAACTGGAGGTGAAAAACTCTGATTTGAACACAGATCCAAGGTGTAAGCGAATGCTTCACCACACGGCCATCTGGCCGGTGATTGAGAAATGATGTTAAAAATAAAATATAAATCTAGAAAGAATAATCATAATTTTTCTTGTTTTGAATACAGAATTTATAAAACTAACAATAAATTCTATAGAAGTGCAACGAATTCTTTGCCTCTAATAAAAATAAAATTTGTTTCATTTAGGAAACAAAAAATTTTTTATTAATTCAAAATGATATATTTCGTGCTTTATGCGATGAAAATGTCTTAATCTCATCTCTTGGTTATGCATTCTTTGATACTTTTGATTCGTTTTACATATACGAAATGATTATTTGCAGCTAATTTTGGACATCAGAATTGCACTTAATTTTATAACTTCATGTAAGCACACATCCATTCGCTGATTTAACTGTCTGCAACTTACTGATTTATTTTTACAAAAAGACATTTTAATATACAGTATATTAATTTTGAAAACCATTAAATTAAGATTAGCTTAAGTAAATAACAAATTAAAATAATATGACAACATTATATGCCGAATTTTCTGACTAATAATAATAAAAAGGCACTAGATTTAGTATAAAAAGTTCTAAATTGACAGTGCTATGCACAGAGGCTACTAAAGATTCTAAATGGATGAGAGCTTTGCTTGCACAAGTCCTCGTTCAGTTCTTGATATGCCAACGCATTATGGTACTCTTCATTTTTTACGATATTAAAAAATTATTATTATATATATATATCGAAAGTATGCTAATTACTCTTTATTTTTATTTCTAAATAATTAATGAAAACAACAAATACTATAATCTATTTATTTAAAAATAATAATTCAAGCATCTCGAATATTTTAGATATAAAATAACTAGATTTAAATGTTTACAAAATTAAATACTAAAATATATTTTAATCTTTATTGATATTTTTTATGATATTTACGTTTTGGAAAAAATAGAATTATTCAAATTACTTTTTATATAAAATGGAAAAATAATTCTTCGTCTATTAAGATATGAAGCAAACAAAATGGATGTAAATAATCGTATAAATCTATCGCTGTCTATTCTTTTATGATTTTGTTGATATTTTTTATTAAAAAATTATAAAAAATTCTCGGTAGAAAACATCAACAAAACCAGATTCTAACATAAATGTTATCGTATGTAGTTTATATATGTAAATATTGCACAATATAATAAAATATAAAAATATTTATGCGTAAATTCAAACTTTTTTCCCTCTCAAATTCCTGTAAAATATGAAAAAAAAAAAAAAAACAATTTAAAAACATTCTCTTAATTAGATAATATACGGTTATATAAACATATTTATTTTGAGATTTTTATCCATACCTTGTAACTATAATTAGATACCAACGTTCACCTGAGATTTGCAAGATGGGCATTAATTTTGCACTTTTATAAGTGATCCCCGTACACTGTGCTACTTTTGTATTATTCATCGCGTGGGATTTATGTTGTAAATCGTCTTATTTTTTCTTTCATCTGATCTCCGCTAATTTATCCATAAACATTGTCTGTTGGGAACGTTAATTACATTCGGAAAGCTGACAGTGTGTCCGTAGTGACAAGTGAATCTGTAACATGATTACTTATTAATGAATATAAGCATAGGCAAAGTGATACTGCGAATTGCGTTAAAGACGACCAGTCAACCTGTTATATATACAAGTACTTACTGATAAATTCCCTCAATTCTGCATTCTTTATTTTTCGGAGATAAAAAATTGTTTGGCACAACGCAAATCGTTCATCGTGTAGAGCTGTCAGTTTTTTATGGCTATTTTATCATTTTTTAAACAGGTATAACGCGTGATATCCGAAAACTTACTTCAGAAACTGTTGAAGTATACGTATATCCATATCCAAAATCTCATAGCTGCACTTAGCACTTATTTACTAACGAAGTTGGTATACGTTTATAGTTAACATCACCCCTTTAACTGTTGGCTTTTTATGTTTTTGGTGATGTCAACTGCAGGAACGAAACTGGAACTCAACAAGAGAATATTTTCTTCCGTCGTCAGAAGCGAATCGATTTAAATAATAAAAGAAAAAAATTTCTCCACTCTTAAAGAACATATTTCAATCTAAAAGATTTTTCCAATAATAATAAAACAGCATGTACTGGATATTTTGTACCGATATAACAACCGAAATATAAGAAATTTCGGTAGGATTTACCAGAGAAAACTATGTGTTTCGATTGCAAAACGACATTTCTGTATCTCCTAAAAGAAAAGGAAAAATAAAAATAAAAATAAGAAAAATTCGTTGTAGATAACTGTATGTTTGAGTCAGTTCCTCCAGTTTCTTTTCCAACAGCTAAATGGAAAGAAAAGCTTTCATGTTCCAACCGTAGAACTGCAAACATAGCAAACTTGTCCGGCCGTCAAGTTCTCTTGTAACGTGAATGATGTATTGCTGGTTGTGTACAATGGATTTTCTTTTCAATTGAATCCCCTTCCTTTTCAAAATGATTTAAACCGTCCAGTTATGTATAAGCAGAGAGGTAAAACGATCAGTAAAATATGTCTTTCGTCTCATTAGATTCTTACAAACTAATGCAATCGTTTGGGAAATTATACTGACAGAGAAATTTTTCCTCATTTCAGTCAATTTTTTGCCTATCAACCGGTGCAAAAATCTTCGATGTGGCATTATCTTCAACCGACCGTATCATCCAGAGCGAATAAATTACAATATTGAAAAATAAACTATCTGTGCAGTTTTAAAATTTTCGTAGCAATGCAGTTTAACTCGAGCATAAAGTATTTAAACTGTAATAAAAGAGGACATAAATATTTGGTACCAAACAGTAACAACCGCCAATGCTTTGTGATAGTCAAATTTGAATATACACTCTAGCATGTAATTTATAGGTGTCCATCTGGTAAATTTCTCTGAATCCCTTTTCGTTCTTATCTATACGCTCGGATAGATCGGTTTTATGCATATTTTTTATGGATTATGATTAGAACCGATTTATGCATCTTTGGACATTACAACCGATATTTTCGTTTTGCAAAAAAAAAAATATTAGATATATAAGATAGAAAAACATAAATCTGAAATTTTATTGTATTAATTCTTCTAATAGTAAAGATATTTGAATAAGTTTTTATTATTTTGACATTTGCTTTAACTGTTTCCATATCGTTTGAATCGCTTTAATAGCGTAGTTGGAGTACAAGTGATTCTTGGCATCAGTTTTAAAATTTCAGTTTAATTCTTCATCTGTAGAAATTTCCACTGAAATAAATAAATTTATAATTTCATTCCACATATCTCCGAGAACCAATTTCTTGGAGATAAGTGGAAGGAAGTATTTAATTTTGCATCTAATAATTTGTTCTTATCACTTGTTTTAGATGTTATACAAGTTTTTTCTTTACTCGATAATTGTTTTCTTCTTTTTTTTTCTCGCTTTAATGTTTTTAGTAACAATTCCTGAAACAATGTCGAATATTAATATTTATGCGTTTAAAATTAAGTTTAAAATTTGGCCAAGGTAATTAATGTCATGGTAGTTTATTGTATAATTGGTCTAATCATATTCTGAAGATTGTATTACAACGAATGATTTATTATCATGATCATGTCTTGCACTTAATCCTCAAATATATAATGCATACTAATAGTCAAAGGGTGACTTATTTCAAATTTTACTGGGAAAATATTGAATTAGTGAATTATTATAAATTCATACTTTATCGACATCTCTAACATCCCAATTGCGATGCTTAATAATAATAATAATAATAATAATAAAATTATGAAACTTATATAATGTCTGGAAAATTAATTTTAAGAATTTTCTAAGTTTGTTATTACTTTTCTGTTGTTTAGAATAAGTTATCTTTATATTAGTTTAGAAAATTTTCAATTAAAGTCGTCTATTGTCACTCTTACCTGTATTGAATCTTAAGTTTCATCTAATTGAATCGATTTAAAAACTTGAAAATTGCTGAAAATTTTCCAAAGAAAACTTCTCTTTATATGTATAAATTTAGAATTTATATGAACTATTCAACAATTTATATAAGCGATTATTATAAATAAACATTTTATATTCATCTGAATGCACATATATATAGAATGTCCTTTTTTTATTCCTTACAAAAGCTTGCTAAAAATAAGTTTTTAATCTTATAGAGTACCTTTATGTAACTTTTTAAAGTTTTATTCAGATTTATTGCATTGTTAATGATTTATTATGACTACTGATATTTTTGAAAAGCCAAAATTTGTTGTTTTGTGAACTGTCAGTTGAAAACTCATCAGTAAACATACTTATTCAAGAATTATTTGTTTAGATTATTTGTTTTTATTCGCTGATAATATATGTCTGATTCAAACAAGTGTATCTAACGTATGTAAGTATATATGCATAGTATATTCCGAAAAATATTTAAAAAAATCATTAATCGATAAAATATTAAAAATATGAGTCGCGCGACAAAAGCGAAGCGAGAATTTCTCACGTCGTTTTCGTCGCGCGACAAAAGCTAAGCGAGACTTCTCATGTCGCTTTCGTCGCGCGACTAGTACTAAAAATTACTTGATTAATATTGCAACAATTTTAATTGATTTTTTTTCTGATTTTGTTTAAAATTAATGCATTTTAATTTTATATATAATCGTTATGCAGTTCATTAAATCTTTTATTTGAAAAATTCGACTTGCTATTGTAAATAATGAAGATATATATCAAACCTATTAACTGATACAGCTGATTTAAGGTGTTTTATGATATTCCGAGTTTGTTTTAGACGATATTTTTTTTTTTTTGCGCTTTCTGTCACGAAATATCGAGGGGGAAAAATTTAATATCCAACGAAAGTAAATTAGTCGTTTGATGCAATTCGCTATCGGAAATAACTTCAGAAGACTTCGTTACTCTAGATTGAAGCCAATAACAGCAATCTTTTACTTCAATAAGTTATCGAGCTCGTCGATAATCTACTACTCGCAAACTTGAATGAAACTACAATTACCCTTAACATTCTAAAAGAAAAATTCATTCATTAAAACTTTTAAGTTAATATAATGATTCTACTTCATTCTAGACAGCGATGAGGTTTCTGCAAAGCGTAAAATTAAAATAATGAACGATTTAATATGCTAACAACGCTTCTTGTAGTTAAAAATTTCTCATTAGAAATAAATTTAAAATTTCGATTTTTCTTATTCTTTAACACAAATAATAGCAGGAAAATAGAAAATTTTTAGAAGTTTAGATTATATACTATTAACTCGTATAAAATTACTGGACATTACACGGCATAATAATGTTTATTTAAAGCTGTTTTGATGAAAATCTCTTTTCTCTCTATTGTTTAGAATATTTAAATAATCTAAAAAAAAAGTAGATAAAATTATTAAAGCAAATTACCTTTTTATGGTTTGTTTTAATTGAATATTGATATGTACATCAATCAACGGCGTTTATTAATAATAGTAAACTGTAGAGCGCTAAATGAGGAATACGAGATAATTTTATAATAATCTGCTGCGAACCTGTCGTTCTATTATATTTTTATTGAAACTACAATAACAATATTTTGGAAACAAACCATTTGCATATTTATAGAAAGATATTTAACAGGGAAAATAAATATATATTTTTGCATCGTGAGAAGAATAGTTTTATTTATATAAATATAGACTATGTTATATTTTCTACTGTTATTATTATCTATAATTGATTTTAATTCATTTTTTTCCTTTTTATCCATGAAGAACATTGGATAAAAAGGAAAAAAAAAAAAAACTTGATTATTGTTAAGTTCTCTACTATGAGAAGGGATATAGTCTGTTAAAAGATATTGCTCAGTTGAGAGGAAAAAATAATAAAAAATAAAATGTGGCATTCTCTTCTTTGCCGAATTAATATATATTATATATATAGAAATATATATATATGTCTGTGTGTTTCTCCTTTTATTTTATTTTCATATTTTTTGTTATACTCGTTTTTTTTCTGTTCAGAAGAACAATGTCCAACAAAGGTTTTATGATTGTCGGATTGTCTAGTTTCTGTCATTTCTTCATCATAATGAGTAACATAAAGCTTCCCAATAAGAGAAATGCTGTTGTTGTGGAGAGAATTCTAACAGTCACAGATTCGGAAAATCATTAGAGGCTTTGGTAGATAGATAGTTATATTTTTTCTTGTGGATTATTTATTTGATAATTTCCTAAAAGTGATACAGTGTATTAAAAATTCGTTGCGTATTTTTTTAAATAGTAAATGATGTAAAGAATGCCGTGTAATTCGAGTATTTTAAAAAATATCAGTCACACTCGAGTAAAAATATGTTTAAAAAATTCACCTTTAGAGCATTCTGTGCTATTTTCTCTTACCATTCGTCATTTGTCACATACACAGCTACAATTCTAAGATTTATACTCGAGGTACAAGCAATAAAAACAAAATGTTTAGGTTTATACTTAAGCCACTTCATCTTGTTTTCTGTGAATACGTGCATCCTGACTTTTCTATTCAATTTTTTTATGACTCTTATCTTCATTCGGTGAGCAGAATTAGAAGTCTATGTAAACTGCATGGAACGATAACATTTTGAATACATGTACAGTATGTCTTATCGAACGGTAGGGTGGAAATTTTACCTCCAGCGTTATTCGTGTATGTCTCCATCGCTTTCAGGCACATCCTAAGTGTATAGCAAACAGTAATTCATCTGGTCTTCGTTGGGAAGAATATTTGATTAATAAAGTGTGACAAAACATTCGACTAGTGTGCTTTATCGCTTTCGTTTCATTTGTAATGGAATCTGTTATTCCTTTAACATCTCCTCAAGACGTAACTATGCAGAAGTTTAATCTGTCACACGAATTTATTTCTATAAAGATATACGTCAGAAGAGTATAATTAAATTAAAATAATTGACGTGTTTCAATTTCTCCAGCGAATATTTACTTCTTTTTAAGATTTATTTTGCCATTCATAAGTAAAACTATTCTCATTTGGATAATTATATTTTTGTATAAAACTTTGCAGATTTATAACATACAGTAACCAGCGACTAGTATATTCAATAACTTTACTTTCTTCGGGGACAAATTTCGGTATTCTCTTTGGGATAATTGTCTCTATGATTCAATAAATTTTCCAGCAATATTTCATTTTTGCGGGATAAAAATCAAAATGTTTTATTTTCCACATATTAGATACAACGTTTCATTTTTATTATTTTGTTAAAAATGATTCCTTCACTACTGGGATTAATAATTCTTAAGTGTAATAATGTAACTTTTTTTCCTTCTTCCCTCTTTTCTAAATTGTTTTATCTCTTCGATAAGAATAAAACTGTGCTAGAAGTTTTATATAAATGCGAATTTATTCACGTGGGATTTTTGCAAAATTTCTTTTACTATTATTGTTATTATTATCTTTATTCTAGAATAAACTGCGATGTTACTGCATACAGCCGACTATATATAATGTTACGATGCTTTACTTAGAGCAAAGAAAAGAAAAGAAAAAAAAAAGAGTACCAATTTGGATATATTAAACTCTTAAACTGATCTGTTTAAAGAACTGCTTGGCAATTTTCTCGTTTCTTTGCCTCATTTGGCAAAATTGATGTTTTTCGCCTGGTTGCTTCACAGTTCAAGTTCGTTTCTTTCAAACTAACGGTGAAAAAAAGAGTGAGAGAACCAATTTAATTGCGATAATTATCTTCGAGAAGTAATCCATGGAGAATAAAAGTGAATATTTATTATTTTTACGGAAGATAATTTTATTCTACTTAATCTTTCAGGTGAGCCATTAACTTAGTTATTTTTCTGTCTCCTGCAAACTTTAATGTGCTAATACGTTGCCCAGGAAAGATATCGTGCAGATTATTCCATGTGAAGCTTTAAAACACGCAATTATACAAACTATTCACGTATCTTTAATCCGCAAATAACATAATCCTCATGCCATTTGACCCAACGTTTCGGATTACAGGTCTTTTAAATTAAAATGTAAAAAGACCTATAATCTGAAAGGTATAATTTTCTCTTTTTCCTTTTTTAATTTATAAAATATTTATTTCGTTATCATAACAATATTAAAGAATGCGTACGAAACAAAATCAGATTAATTAGAGTTAATAAGTATTTTAAGATATCGTGACAAATATACGTCGCGATAATGCAATACGGACTGATTTATGTATGCAACATTTAATATATTATCTGCTAAATGTCAATTATAATTAATTCAATACATTTCTATGTAAATACGAATGATATTTGTTGAGTACTAATTTGCTAAATTTGAAATTTATATTTTGCACTCAGTTGAAGCAAATTAAATTTATTCGAATTATTAATAGTAGAAAGCATTAAAAAATTTGCACAAAGAGTTCCAACATCGATTATTAATTTTAATTAATCGTGCAGAAAAGATGGAGACGATGAGAAGAAGTTTTTCTCCATCTTCATCATTAAGAGAAAATGAGAATAAATAAGTATTAACTTATTTTTTTTTTTCTGTTTTCATTCGGATAATTCCAAAAATCCCACAGATCAATGAAAGAGATGATATTTAAGCAAGAAGTAATAAAATTAAGGCTATTTTAATGCACTCAGTCGTTTTTCTTTACGTTTAGCGTTATTAATAGTCAGATAGTAAAAATCGATAATGCACCATCAACTCTAATTAAGATAATTTTCTATAAAGAATAATTTTCGATGATTCACATCATTTCTCATTATCAGGAAATTCGGTAGTTCTTCTGTTATATTCGTGTCTGGATCATTTTCACTACTGAAAATAGAATAATTAATAATAATGATTATTTTCTCTTACCTAATTACGATATTAACTCGTATTGTGAATTCAATCAAGCTTGGCATTGCTAAAATTTTTAAATAAATATAACAAATTTGTAAATATATATAAAATTATATATTTTTACATTTACATAAAATTAATTTTAAAAAAAAAATTTGGAATATTTTCATTAACTGAACTTTTCGAAATTAAATGTAAAAAAAAAAAAACAAATCAGCTTCTAAAAATTGCAAAACATTATATATTTATATATATAATGTTTTTAATTTTTACTATTTGTATTATTTTTAATATTTAGCATTTGTATTTTTTTACATTTTTTTGTAATTTTGTATTTGAATGTTTTGTAATTTTTAGTATTTTTATTTTTATTTTTTTGTAATTTTTAGTATTTTTATTTT
>AYEL01074598.1:0-21111 GCA_000484575.1 Olivierus martensii | reverse complement strand
ATATTTATTTTTTTAATAATTTTTAGTATTTGTAATGTTTTGTAATTTTTTAGTATTTGTATTATTTGTAAGTTTTAACATTTGTATTTTTACATTTTTTGTAATTTTGTATTTGTAATGTTTTGTAATTTTTAATATTTTTTATTTTTTTTTTTTGTAATTTTTTAGTATTAGTAGTTTTTGTAATTTTTAGGAGCTGGATTTATATGTATAATGGTTTGTAATTTTTAGAAGTTGATTTTTTACATTTAATTTCCACTAGTAAACACAGCTACGGCCCTCAGGTTCATTATAATTGGACAGCCCTGGTATAGACCATGATGTAGATCAGCCATTCTCAACCTGTGGCCCAGAATGCACAGTCATGAATTTAATGAAAGCATGGAATTCTTTTCCCACATGCAAAAAATAATAAAAATTCTGATATTAAAAAATTTTTTTAAATCTGGAAAAATTAGAATTTTCCTAATTTGCTAAGTCCTTCCTAATGCACTCATAAAATTTTACAATGCATGAAAAAGAACCAAGTAGGAACTCATGATTTAAGATTCCATGCTTCATCAATACAAAAAAAAAAAACCTTTTTTTTATAATTAATCATTTCTGAAAAAAGTCTATCGTTTCATGGCGCTGAGATCACCAGTTTCGTGTCGCTTGCCACGTGTATAAATAAACAATTAAATTTTTTATTATCTTTGCAAAGGAAAACTTTTGATAAATTTCTTCTTTCTTAGATACTTCAATAAATTCTTCATCTGATTTTAAGCTGTTTTTAAGTTTTTATTTAAGCCGTTTATTAAGTTTGTAAATCATGATGAAAACTGTTTCAGCACACAGTTATCTTCTTATTTTATATATATTAAAAAATTTAAAACAATTTCTCAAAAAACAGATTGAAATGGCTTAACAAGTAATAACGTAATTACAAAATAAATATCAAAAGGTAAAATAATAAACAATACTTGAAGAAACGAGTATTATGCGCTCAGAGATTATTCTATAACCACAAAATGACATACATGTATGTCTCAAATTCTGATACCAATATCTCAATATATAGTAATTACTAAACTTTGAACCTTTCTCTTTAAGAAAAAGAACAAATTACTTTATCATCATTAATTGTTAAGACAGAGAATTCTTGATTCTACTTATTGTCATAATTTGCATATTATACATTCTATTAAAAAAATTTGTAAAAAATTAATATCTTTTATCGGACAGAAAATCCTACAATAAAAATAAGTAAACATATCTTTCGATACCAATTTGAATTTATTTTTGTTTGTTTCTTTCTCAAAAATGATATTTTTGTTAATTCTTGCACATCCCCTTGCAATAGAGTAGCACCCCATAGTTTGGAAAACACTGACCTATCGCATTCATGAGTTGAGAAGTCGAGTACAGGTTCTCCTCACTTAATGACCCACGTGTTTAACAACTGCTCGAACTTACGACTTTTCTTTTTTTTAACAGAAAATTCATTTTCGCCCATTTGCGTCGCTTACGACTTCTATTGCATATAACTTCTTGCACTCGTAGTTCCAAAAATCTGATGAAGAAAAATACTTTGGGCATAATTAAGATACAAATATCTTTACAGCCATGAGAACTTAAGTGAATAACTTGTTCTCTGATTGTTCTAAATATATATAAACAAGTTATTCGCTTACCGACCAATTCGTTTCTACGACCAAATCGTGAGAACGGAACTCTTTCGTTAAGTGAGGAGTACCTGTATTTTGTAAGCGAATTTTTGTTTTTTTTTTTTTAAGTCATTTTTTTCACGTGACATCAACTAGTTGCCAACTGCTGATATAGAATGTTGCAGCCTGCTTAATGTAGCAAACAAATGTATGTGGCCCAGGAAAAAAAAAGGTTGAGAACCACTGGTGTAGGTAGTCAAGATTAGATGAGATTAGATACATACAGTAGATCTGAGAGTTCAGGCAAGGAGGCAATATATATGGGCTGATCAAAAAATCCCCAAGAATTCCAACCCAAACATTAATACAGTCCTGATGTTGAGAGTAGGAGGAAGTCACACTCAAGGATTTTCCTCAGCCACACATCACAATTGTGGCTTGTGAAGCATCGTACCCATGTATAACGTGCCTCGTCTGTGAACATTACCCTTCCCAGAAAATTAGTATCTTCAACAGTCTTTCAAAGTAGTGAAGATGAAGCACAATTTGGCCAACACTGATTGGTTCAAGTCAAACTTCTACAGCAGGAAGCTGAAAATTATGTTTCAGAGAGGGTACATTGTGAGAACAAAAAGTGCTTGTCTTGTCTCTTTTTTATCACCCTCTGAAGTTTGGTAGTAGAGTTTTTCACCTTTTATTATAATTTCTTATATACAGTAAATTTTATTATCTTATTATTTTTTGCATTTCAGTTCAGAAATTTTCATTTTATTGCAGTGTGTTGTTTATAATTAACAAATAGCCTTAGTTTTACAAATAGTTTTCAATGTTATCCAGTTCTTATTGGTTAATATTGAGATTATCCAGATAAAGATGAAAACAAGATAAATTACTTTCTATTTATGTCTTTATCCACTGTACTTGGATAATGTTGACATCTCCCGGTTAGTCTCAACATTAACTGGATTTCACACATTATCCATAACATACAGTATACAGCAATACCTTGCATAGTTCAGATTTCACTATAGTCTGGATTGTAATTATTAATAAAAAATTTTTAATTTGCTTTATTTTTTTAGAATAAATATGAAATGTACATGTGCTTGCTACTTACTACCTATACAGTAAGCGCGGATATTGGAATCACTGGTTAATAGAATCAGCCGTGTAATAGAATCAAATTTAGTAGAACGGAAACAAATCAGCAAATTCAATACTTTTCTTTTCGTTTATTAGAATCATGTTTTCGGTTTATGGAATCAAATGAGTCCGTTAGCAGAAAAAAAAATCACCCAACAAACACTCTAATATAGCCTATCGATTCTTAAACTCAGGAATTTTCGACAACGAACAACTCTCAAATCAAATTGAACTTAAAATTTTTGGTTGCGAACAATTCGTTACTGTTGAGAGAATAAAAATAAAGGGAAGAGAGTTTTCTCAGGGAACGCTGGAGATCAGCTACTGTCCGAAACAATTTTAATTTTGGTTTTGATTTTATTATTGTTGTGCTGTACTGTATTATTGTACTGTACCTGTATTTGCAATGACTTCCAAACGCAAAGATGTGACTTTAGACGAAAAGGTAAAAATTTTGCGAAGATACGAAGAATTAAATTTAAATTTAATATTGCAACGAGATGCAGCAGCAAAATTAGGAGCAAAATTAATAATATTTTTAAAAGAATTTGAATCAAACAAAAATAATTGATTTTTTAAATAAAAATGTCTAAAAATACTGTATTATGTCTTTTATTTTCCTATAACACTAAAGTAGGCTGCAAAACGAATGCAGTAATAAAATCGCCGCATTATAGAATCGCCGGTTATTAGAATCAAAATGGCCAATTCAATCAAAATCTCACAACGTGATTCTAATAAGTGGTGCTTACTGTATATGATTCGAATGGCCACTATGACGAGCTGAGACAAATAGGCAGTTGCTCCAATGTTGTCAAATTTATTTGAACAACATTTGTTATAGTGCCTGCCTCTCAAGTGCAGTGTCATCATCTGAACAACATTTGTTATAGTGCCTACCTCTCAAGTGCAATGTCGTCAGTTGTTTATTGCAAACGCTTAATTGAATCATTGAATGGGAACGAATACTGGGCATATCGGCGTTTGCGACTCATCAACCCATGTTGGCCCAGTTCAAGTGGGAATCTGCCTTTATGCAGAGCACCATTCTGGGTTTGTAATGGCGCCGAGCTGGCTCATCCAGCAGTGAATGTGTTCACCTGCTGGGCGAGCCCTCTTTATCTATTCATCATTATGGGCTCGGATCCACTTTCTGTCCCCTTCTGTCCATTATAATTCTTTCCGATCTTCGGATCCACTTTCTGTCCCCTTCTGTCTATTATAAATCTTTATAAAAGATTTTAATGTTTAATGCGTATGAAATAATTATTAATGTAAGAATTTACGATTTAAAAAATATATATTATGAACAAATTGAAAATTTCTTGGAACCAATTATAATTTTTCCCATAGATTATGTACCTCAAATAGTCCGGTTTCAATTAGTCTGGGAAGAAAAAGGAACTAATTAACTGGACTATGCAAGGTATTGCTGTATATATAATTTAAATAATATCTGAAATAAAATATCTAGAATATATATATATATATAAATACAGATATGAACATTGTATATATCTGCATTTTTAATAAGTTAGGTCCATATTTTTAATAATAGAAGTGAATAGAATAAAGTATTTGTTAGAAATAAATATGGCTGATCTTATGATAAAAGAAATGCTTCATATGTGAAGACGACACAATCTGACCATCTTATATTTATTTGATCCTATTTGAATAATATCTGATATTTAAATATAAATAAAAATCCTATGAACAATCACATACTAATTCTATTATTAAAAATATGTGGATAAGATAATGATCTTTGTTAAGAATATGATAGATTGTTTAGCTAATTTGAAAGAATAATAGAGTCATGATATGACTAAGCTGATTAATCATATGATATGAGAAACTTTTTTAATTTTCAACTGATCCTTGTAAAAATTGATTTCCTCTTATAAAAATCTTTTTTGTTACAACTTTTCTCTGTTTAAACACAAGTATATAAGGTATGTCATAAATCATTCAAAATTTCTGAAACTAAATTCAAAATTTACATTAATTTTATAATAGGCTAGATATAGAATATAAATTAAAAAAAATGGAAAAAGTTAATATTAATATACAATGTGGTTAATTAAAAACAAAATTATCATAACTGATTTGAGAATGCAAAACATATTTAATGCATGCATAAAATTCCCATAAAATATTTTATATTTATTCTTATAGGATAGAAGAAATTATACTGAATTTGGGAATACAATATGGTCATATGGAAATAAACAATTCTGGAAAGAAGGAAACCCTAATTTCTGATCGTATTGATATATTATGAATAACAGTCATTTATTATATTATTTTCTAATATTAATTTATATATTTCAATAACAAAGTTAGTATGTTAAAAATTTTTATAATAATAATTCAAGAGACATAAAATTATTAGTTATTTAATCAATAAAATTCTGTAATTAAATAATTACAGAAAATTTTTATTATTTTCTATAATTGAATAATTACAGTATTTTATTGATTAAATAACTAATAAATTTATATTTCTTGATAATCTGGTATATCCAGTAGTATGGCACTACCTCAATCCTTAAAGTATTAGACTATTGAGCTTTTACTGTAATTAAATTTGTTTCTGTTATATTGATTAAGAAACTTAATTACCAAATTTTATTTTTAAATTATATTCTATTTTCATTTTAGGCATTTTTCATTCTTGGTGGTTCCTTAATTTCTGAAGGAGGTATGTGATTATATATATATATATATATAATCTTTTGTATTACAATAGAGTGCTATTTACCACCATTTCAAAATCAAACTCTGTTTTGATAAACAATCTTTACAATTAATTGATGACTTAGTTAACAAATATTCAAAAGATATAATGCAAAATATAAAAATAATTATTTTTTGAAGTAATTGTTATGAATTTTTATCTGATATCATTCAATTAATGAACAAAGTTTAGGAATTATATCAAACATCTTTAATCTTTTTAATATTAGAATATAGAATCTATCTCACATAAGTATTTCAAAATCAGGGATTCTGTATCAAAATATTTTCAGAGAAAAGTATGAAAAATTCTGTTTTCAATATTAAAATGCATTTTCTTGTATTTCCTCATAGTTTTGTGATCATCATTTATTCATATTTCAGCACTTTTTTGGAAAATATGATTATCATCAGAACATAGGATAGAACAAAATTTAATGTATAGTATAAAATTTCATTTATTTATAAAATGCCAAATTATTATATTATAAAATGTGTTATATTCATATTGATATACTTCTATCACATACACATAAATAAAGAAAACTGTATAACTAAAAGTATAACTGTATATATTTTATTGCAGAAACACTTTCAGCAGACAACTTATTTGTCATCAGTTGAATATATAAAAATTTGAATATACAAGACGAGTTCATTAATTTCTGGAATTTATCAGAAATCAAAACAAAATAAATATAATGAAATTATCTTTATTATTCTTCAAAATAAGAGCCTTCTGTTTATATATATATTGTACATCTCTTTTCCAATTTTTAAAATGTTCTAAAATCACCTTCTTTTAAAGATCTTAAAATTTTCATTGTTTTCTTTTGTATGATTTCTACAGTATCAAATTTTCTTCTTCCTTTGAGAGATGATTTTAATTTTGGAAAAGGAAAGTCACTTGGTGCAAAATCCAGAGAATAAGGTTATTGAGAGAGTTCCAAAATTAATGCATATTTTCTGTTCCATAAGAATATCTATAATGCAAATGTGCCAGATGATCAAATTAAACTAAATTAAAATCCAACCATCAAATTAAGTGCAGATAAATAAATATTTTTTCTTGCTTTATTGCCAGATATTTAAATATTATTATTATAAGATTATGTTAATTATTTATTTAATATATACATTTTACAATTCTGGAGATTAATGAACACACTTCGTATTTATATATTGTCTTGATATAGAATCATTAAAAGTTTTAATTGTTTCTATATCAAGATTGAAGATGATTAAGAGATTATGCAATCAAAAATTCTCACTGAAAAGTACAAATTTGTGTATTTTTATCAAATGTGCTTGTTTCTGTACATATTGATTATATTTATAATTACTAAAATTTTAGCTTTTATATTTTAATATGCTATTTTGTTTTTATTTACATAGAAAATCACTGAAAAATCAAAAATTATTATAACAATAATTCAACAAGACTGCACAAAACACAAACCAAAAAATAAAACTCAATGCTCTTTAAGCAGTCAAAAAACTTTAAATCAGAAACAGAATCGTTTTCAGTACATAATAAGACAGTAATCTATCATTGTTTACAATTATAAATCTGTAGCACATATGCAACAGGGTGAGGTAAGAACATTTTGCCCTCCCCTCATATTAACTTTTTTATTTTAGCTATGGACAATGAACTCACCTTTGTCATTAAAAAAAAGAGATCATTGATCTAACATTAGATAAAAATAAATTTTTTGACATAAGTGAGGACTGTTAAGTATCTTGCTAAGTCTCAGATTTTTGAGACTAGCAATACCAAATCTAATGGAATGACCCTGGAATATTTCCAGAGTCCAGTTGGGTCAGATCTTCTAAACTACTGAAAAAATAAATTCTGAAACAAATAATTTATTACTAAAGATGATATATACAACTGGAACTTCATAGTTGTTAGACAAACTCATGAAAGTGTTAGAATGAAATTATAAAAATACATTAGTGCACTTATATTATAAATTAAATAAATATCAAAGCAAATAAAGTAAATAAAAATAAATTTATTAAATCCAAAAACAGTTACAAAGTGTTAATAAGATTTATTGAAAACAATAATAAAGCAATAAACAAGTTAGTAATATATATATCTTGTTTAATTACCAAGCAAATAATCAAAAAACAACAATAAAGTTATCAAATAATAATTCAGTTTTTAACTAAACCATAAATTAATTTTCTAAATGTTCTTTCACTGCTTACTTAACTTATATAATTACAACTAGTAAATAAGTAGGAATTATTATACTCACAGAAAAATTGCTTTAATATATTCACTTTGAATTTATTAAAGCAATTTGTCTGTGAGTATAATAACTCCTACTAATTGGCTAGTTGTAATTAAATAACATAAATTAATTAAACTATAAATCTCTCATGCTACAAGAAAATGTCTATCTGATCAATTAACAATTTAAAAATATCATTTAAGTCTATCATCACTTTTGATTCACATCACCACAACTGCATCAAGGCCAGTCATTCTCTTAAGGAGGTGAGCTATATGGTTTGTTTTGCACTCAAGCTCATTTACATAACTCTATCAGACAATAACTATTTTTCTGCTCACAGAATATATATATATTTTACATTCCTTTCCAATCAGTGAGATTACTAAGGGGTGGCTCACAGAATATTATCAATCAAGTCATTCATCTTTACAATTATTATAAATTAACTTTATAATTATAATGTTTACAATTGCATTGAAAAAAGACAATTCTTTAACTCTTATGAGATTCCAGTTCAGCAGGATTTTTTATTCAGATTGAATGATGTTATGACATGCATTCTTGAAGGTGAAATCATTTCATTTCTTACAGCTATTTTTGAAAGATTCAATCAGAAGTATAAATTTCTTTATCCTTAACCAATAAATAAATATAAAGGAAATAATTAGAAATAAGAAAGGTTTGGGTTTAATTCTTCACATTTGATGAGCTGTCTGCCTTAGATCATAGATACAGTTGCTTTGAATTAATAGGTATGATACTCAGTCTCAAGTAACAAAAAACTGTGGGGACACGGAATTTGGATCAGATGCAAGGTATCACTCTCCACCTTTTTGAAAAACATAAAAGGAATTTGAACAGAATGACATCTTAGAAGGATAAACAAATGATAAAAAAATATCATACCACCTGGTCTGGAGAAGCTTATCCTCCACGACATAAAGTAAAAATAATAAATGATAAAATATAACAATCAAGCAGAGAATTGTATTACACACAGGTATAAAATGATAATTTAAAAAAAAAAAAGATAAACACCACAAGATGTCACCTTTTTTCCAGGGAAAGGTGACATCTTGTGATCAATGAGTTTACCTGGGACTAAGTTAGACCAACAGAGGCAATGGGTCTCAGAATGAGAGAGAGAAAAAGTTAAGCAATCTGTTTTTGCCCAGATGGGAGAGACAGGTACAGAAGCAGAAGCAAAAGGGAAGATTCAAAAGAGTTAGAAACGTTTTCTCTATTGGAGAATACATTGTTTTTTCCAAATTCCACTTGGAGATTCTGTATTGGACTCCAAAGAGAGAGAAAAGAGCATTGAAAACCTGTCTTTACAATTGGAGAATTTTCTGCATAATCTTCTTTTTGCCTGAAACTCAAGAATGATTGAACTACCATTAACTAACAAAGATCCTGTATAATGTGAGTTCAGTATCTATGGTTTATCCAAACATAATGTTCGATATTTTTGTGTTTTAATTTGGTTGTGAAGACGGCATTCCTTCAGACAGGGTGCGTCTTTTTTTTCAGTCATTATTTTTGTTACTTGAACTTTGAACCCAGGGAGAGGGAATACACGAGGCATCCATGTAGGGTGTTAGTGAGATGGAATGCACGAGGCATCCATGTTGTTGTAGTACATGCTAGATATAAAATAAAGTTTCCTTTTTTTTGTTACAGTCTACTTTTGAGTAAAGTTTTTGCATTTAATGATCATACATATTTTTGGTCTGTCGAGGCGGATCGTTGAATTTTGTGTGCTCGAAATAGACAGGAATATTGTGTTCAGAGCTTGAAACACCGTTCATCGCGACCAGAGACAAGAGGTTCACTGCTAACAAGTCTGGGTGAGTCCCATCTTTGCTTACTTCCTTAATCATGGCGGATTTGAAGGCACTTAAAACTAAAAAGAAGGTTCTTAAGAGTAACATTACTAAACTTAGGGAAAGAGTAAATGCAACGATTGAAACGGCTGACCTGGCCCAAGTAGAGTTATTTGATTCTAAAACTAAATCGTATGTAGAGGAATTAAATGAGCTCTTTGATAAAATTTTCTTAAATTGTGAAGATAAAGAACTCAATGAATTTATTGAGGAAAAGGGAATTATTCAAGACACCTTGGACAATGTTCATCTTACTATTAAACGAAATTCCTCACAGAATAACGTTTCGAATGATAATAGTTCAGTTAATTTAAAGGATATTTCAGTTTCAGAGATAAAATTACCCAAATTATCTCTTTCTGTTTTTAATGGTAAATTGGATGAGTGGATCAAATTTTCCGATTTATTTTCTGCTTGCGTCCATAAGAACAACAATCTGTATAATGCTCAAAAGCTACAATATTTGAAGTCTGCATGTAAGGCAGAAGCACTGAAAATTATTAATTCGATTACCATTAGTGATGCTAAGGCTGTGTGATGGCCAAGAAACTACCGATCATCGATGCATCGATTATTTAAAAATTCATTGATGGTTAGTAAAAATTAGATCGATTTTTCTACGATGGTATTTCTATCTAAATAAAATGTTCCTAAGTCCAATCAATCAAACGTTTATTTTATTGAAATGCAATATTTACAAGATTATCTATTTCTTCTATTGACAATGAACTTAAAACTAAATACATATTCAAATGTTTTGGCTTTAAACTGGTCCTATTTTTGGAGATAGTTATGCCTGCTTTGCTGAATAACCATTCTGCAGACACAGAAGTTGCTGGAACACAGATATTTTAAAGCCAGTGAGCAAACATTAGAATTGATTTTCTCCTGTTGTTGCCAAATTTACACAGGATTGCTTCTGTGGTGTTCCAGGGGAGCCTGTAAGTATGTTTTCAGGCATGTATGAAGACCTCCTGATATTCCACCTGGAAAGTAGACATGATGACATCTAGTGTAACGACTCAGCATGACTGCCGTTACAAAATTAAAATATTTAATAAATTATTAGCAATCATCCGTATAGTGAAAAATTACACCATCGATGGTACCAATGAAATACATCGATTGTTATAATTGTCGATGGTTTGATGCATCAACATGAAAATCCATCGATTAATAATCTACAATTGATGCCATCGCACAGCACTACTAATTATGAAATAGCCTGGGGACTGCTTGTTGAAAGATATTTGAATAAGAGAGATTTGACTAATGCTCTCATCAAAAAATTAATATCGCAACACTTACCATCGAAACAGCATCTTCGCTTTTAAAATTAGTTGACGTCACCAACGAATGCATTCGGTCTTTAAAAGTTTTAGAACAAAATGTAGAAGGATTCAGTGATACCTTAATTGTCTATTTACTTGTCGAAAAACCGGATCGAAGTACACAAGCTTGATGGGAACGCTCCTTAAAAAAGGATCAAATGGGAATCTTAGATCAATTATTATCTTTCGTGAAGGATCATGCTAGGACTTTAGCTATCGATAAGACGTCACAGAACGACTTTAAAAAGCAATCAAAATTGAAAGTTACTACTTTAGTATCAGTGTCAAATATTTGTGCATTATGTAAAAATGATCACTATTTATTTAAGTGTCTTGAATTCTTAAGCCTTCCTGTGCATAAACGAATTAACTTATGTTAATTTGTTTATGCACAGGAACAACTTATGTTATAATTGCTTATTGTCGTTACACCAGGTAAAACATTGTAAAAGCTCAAATAAATGTAAGGTATGTAATAAATCACATCACTTTGTTCTACATATTGAGAGATCTGCCAATAAAAATTTAAGAACTGAAAATGAACAAGGTTCAGGGAGTAGCTCCTTCTCACCTCAAACCATTATATTTACTCCTAATTCTAGTACTAATTCAGCTGATAATCCTAATCAACCTGCATCAAATAAGGAGAACGTTTTTACAAATACTTGCTCGTCACATAATTCTAAATTTGCCCTGATCAGCACAAAAGTAAGCCAACAAGTATTATTGTGTACAGTAATTATCAAGGTCCGTGACAGTATGGGCAATCTGGTGAACTGTAGAGCTCTCTTGGACTCAGGCAGCCAGGCCAATTTCATCTCTGAAAACTGTTTAGCTAAACTTTGTTTATCTAGAAATTATGCAAGGATTCACATTTCATGTTTGGGCACCATGCCAGCTCAAACTAATGACTCAAGACATGCAACATAGTAAGAAAGTTTCTCAGCAATGACACAGACAGTTAACACACAATTAAACATCACAAGTAGTTGTGTCTTGACCTGTGTCCGACATAGCACTTTGACTTGAAGTTACTCCGTGCCCATATTGATGTACTATAACATAATAATAATAATAATAATTTTATTTTTACTATTATTATGAAAAAATCTGTCTTATTTGAAATAAAAATAAAAGAGTAACAAATTTAAAATAACTAAAATATTTTCTAGCAATTTACTGATTATCTTAAATTTATAAAAATCATGAAATATTTTTTAATTTTTATAAAATTTAAGAAATATTTATAAAAACATAATATTTCATAAATTAAATAATCACAAGCTCAATTAGCAGAACTTTTTTTTATTAGCATATAATGTTTTCTGTCTACAAAGAAATCATCTTCAGTACAGACTTTGCAATGAAGATTGTTTCTTTGTAGACCAAAAACATTATACACTAATAAAAGGTTGTTCTGATATTTGAGGTTTTGATTATTCAATTTGGATAATCAAGACAGTTTATTAATGATATTTGATATTTCATAAATTTTTTATTTATGAAATAAATATTGTAGATTTAAAATATTTTATTCAAAGTATTTTTGATATTTTCAATTTCTTTTTTTTTTTACCTAAACTTACATTAATTATCTTTGTTTTCTTAATTCCTTTAATTTTTATAGTTTGGTCAAAATGAAAAATTAAGCATGAGAAAATAATTTTCTAATTTCTTGCTTTACAATGCAAGAAATTAGAAAATTAATTAAAAACAAGAAATTAGAAAATTATTAAAACAATGTAAATATTTAAGAATATCTACCTGTCTAAATTCTTCTTCAAACTTATAGGCACCACCTCCAGTAGCAAATATTGTTGTAGTTAAATTTGAAAAGCCCATATTGTTTGCTAATTCCAAAAATGAATGCATTGCACTAGTTGGAAAACGAATAAAATGAAGCGTTCCTCTTCGTTTATTAATACAAACATTTTCCATCTGAAAAGAAATTTTAAAAAATATTTAAAAAATTTTTATTCAGTTAATTTTCTTAAAACTTTAAATTTTATAAAAATAGTTCTCTTAATTTTTAAATCTGAAAATAATTTCCAAGCTATTGCTTATCATAAACTCAATCTATTTTGAAATCTTTTTAATTAAATATTGCTTTTAAAAATTGCATAAGGAGAAAGTATTACTTTATAAAGAAACTTCAAACTTTTCTATTAAAAAAAAAAAAATATGCATTATACAAGATTTTTCTAATTCAAATAATAATAATCAAAATTTTAATATTTTTTAGCAAAGAGATTAACTAACAACATTGTTAAATAAATAAAATCAACAGTATAACTATTTGTTGACTTCAACTGTATTGTTACATGAAGTTTGTAGATATTACTGATAATCAATACATGTAAACTGCAATGAGACATAACAATAAATAAGCGTTTTTTTCGAAGTGGAAAAAAGAGTGAGAATTTATTATGGGAGTATTTTCGACTTCAGTAAGTCATCAGGACGATGACTTACTGAAGTCGAAATTACTTCCGTAATAAATACATTAGCAATTCCGTAATTTATACATTAGCAATGAGACATTTATTTTTTGATAAATAATATTAATTTGGATTGTTAAAATTCACAGTTTATTATAATTTACCTGACAATTTGAAGGAGACGGGACCAAGAGCCCCTCAAATTACAGAATATACCCTCCATAAAAAATAAATTTGAAATTAAGATTTTATTAATAACAAGGCAGTTCTTACTATTCAGTAATCCTCTTGGTTTATGTTAGCTTGTCTTACATCATTTTACAATTACATTGTTTGCCTCAGATCTAATATATTAGATCAATCTCGCAAATTCATGCCTATACTATATTACAATGCTCTTATTATGTTATTTATAAATTGATATCTAAGTTGTGAATAATAGCAGTAGGTTATTTTCTTGCCTCGAAAAAATAATTTATCTAATTCAACATTCAACCCAAGGATTAAGGAATAATTAAGACATTCAAGATCTATTATAATCAATATTTCTTTATCAGTTTGAATCCAATCAAAGACCACATCTGATAATGAAAGGTTTATGGAAAACAATCTAATATCGAGATGCAATAGGAATCAGAAGATTTGTGAACGAAAGTTCTTGAGAAAACAATGAAGGAATCTAAAAGAAACGTTCTTTTTCTTCACAGAGGTTCAGGATTCAGAAATTATTTCAGAAATGGATCTTGTTGCCCAGGCAACAGTGGAAATCATCTCTATGATTATGGAACTTGATTTGGAAGTTGATGCAAAAGATGGCTTTAAGTGGCTGACCTCTCATGATCAGGAACTCAAGCATAATAATCTTGTTGAACAAAGCACTTTTGAAGAAGTTGAAGAATCTAAGATTTAGCCTAAAAAAGATACAATTATTATTTAAAATTTGACCAAAGGTCATGGACTCATTAAAACTAATATGAAGATTCTTGAGGACATTAATTCAAATGAATAGCAATCATCAACTAGACAAAACTAAAAAATAAAATTATTTGCTTGCAATAAGATGATTCTGAAGGAAACAATCTTTGTCTCGTTGAACTTTGATGCTTGATTTCTCAAAATCATTTTCAAAAACTCTGCTTCATCATTGTCGTCGTCATCATCATTGGATATTGAAATAATCCAAATAATTTTCTTATAGTTCAAGAGAAATTCCTTCTCCTTAAATTGTTACTTTTTGGTCAGATTTCATATATTTTTTTATAAATTTTCATATTTGAAAAAAATTACTTTTATTTGATCAGAATTTATTGTCAAACTTCATGATTTTGGCTTTGCATTCATAGGAAAACCTATCTTGATTTGTATCACTGTTCTTGGAACCAATTACAATGCAACTTTGAGAATGATTGCATTTACATAGAGAATCTTTTTGATTTCTTTTGTTGCATAATAAATAATCTTTTAAAGTTTTTGACTAGAAAAACTGTAATATGATACAGTGATTATAATTATATATGTACAGTTGACAGTATTATATATTTTTTCCTTTATCTGATATCATCAGCAATAAAATATATGAAATACTGAAAAATTTATGAGAGAGTATTTAATAAATGGTCATATGGAACTAGTGTCTAAATCTGAACCACAACCTTCTAGTGCATTTTATTTACCACATCATTCTGTTATTAAGGAATCAAGTACAACGACCAAATTAAGAGTTGTCTTTGATGCTTCTGCAAAATCTACAATTGGTGTGTCCTTGAATGACACTCTTATAGTAGGACCTTGCCTACAACATGAACTGTTTCCAATTTTATTGAGATTTAGAAACCTTTCCCATTGTCATATGTGCAGACATTAAGAAAATGTTCAGGCAGGTATTGATTAACCAGAGGATAGGGACTTCCAAAGGATACTTTGGAGAGAAAATAATCAGTGTTCTATAGAAGAATATCGACTTATAACTGTCACCTATGGTACTACTTCTGCACCATTTTTATCCACTAGAGCGAAGCGCTAGTGGATAAAAATGCACTAGATGAAAGGGATGCATTTCCACCGGCATCTGTGGCCACTTTAAATGATTTTTACGTTGATGATTTGCTCTCAGGGGGTCAAAACCTAGACGAAGTCGCAATTTTAATAGATCAGCTAATCCACATGATGAGAAAGGGTGGATTTACATTACGTAAATGGGTTTCTAATGTATCTGAATTATTAAAGGATATTTCCGAAGAGTATAGGGAAAACACTGATGAAGGAATAAAAATTTTGGGGATCAAGCGGAACCCAAAGAATGATTTCTTCAGTTTTAATGTCTTAAACCATAACGAAAGGGAAGAATATTCTAAGAGAGATATTCTGTCAGAAGTTGCAAGAGTTTTTGATCCTATGGGATGGCTTTCACCTTGTGTAATTTTCATGAAAATACTTTTGCAAGAGTTATGGAATTGCTCACTAACCTGGGATGAACCAGTTGATGAAGAATACAATAGATGGTGGAAACTATTTCTCAAGGAATTAAGTGTAATTCAACAATTGAAAATTCCACATTTAGTATTATTCGCAAGGAAAACTAAGCTTCAATTTCATGCGTTTTGTGATGCTTCTGAGAAAGCCTATTGCGTAGTTGTATTCATCTGCTCTGTAGCTATAGATGGAAAAATTAAAGTGAGCCTTTTGACGTCTAAAACTAAAGTTGCACCTATCAAGACTCAGTCGATACCCAGATTGGAATTGTGTGCTGCTCTCCTTCTGGCTAATCTTCTAAAGATTGTTTTGCAACATCTAAAATTTTCCAGGATTGAAACATTTGCATAGACTGATTCTACAGTCACCTTAGCATGGCTCTCTTTGGAACCCCATCATTGGCAAACATTCGCTGGTAATAGAGTTGCTAAGATTCAAGAAGCAATTCCTGAAGTTCAGTGGAATCATGTCTGTGGACTTGAGAATCCAGCAGATTGTGGGACACGAGGAATGTCTCCAGCTGAGTTTGTAAATTGTGATTTATGGTTTCATGGCCCTCAATGGTTAAGAGAGCCGTTGAAGGACTTGCCTCCTACTCAAGCATATGAAACTGAAGATGTTCAGGAAATTCTTTTGAAGGAAGAGAAAAGGAGTTGTGTAGTCAATACCATTCAACTCCAGGATGATCACATAATCTATAGATATTCATTGTGGACTCAACTTATACGTGTTACTTCTTGGTGCCTAAGATTTTTAAACAATGCAACCAAACCAGTTCATAAACGTGAGCTTGGATTTCTTTCAATTATTGAGTTATCCAAGGCTACTACAATCATCCTGAAGATAGTGCAACATCAGCATTTCAGCAAAGAAATATCTGCTTTGAAGCACAAAAGGCATTTCAAATCAACTAGTCAAATCTTATCTTTAAACCCATTCCTAGATAGTGATGGACTTCTGCGAGTCGGAGGGAGGTTAAGGCATGCCAATGTCTCAGAAGATCAAAAGCATCCTATCATTTTGCCAAAATCTCATCATATCATTACGTTAATCATCAAGCACTATCACATCATGCATCTACATGCTGGTCCACAACTTCTTTTGGCCATTATCAGAACAAGATTTTGGATCTTGAGTGGTAGAGATGCAGTTAGAAAATTTATTAAGTGCTAAATTAAATGTTTCCGTGGCTTGCCATCAAGTGCCAATCAAATAATGGGAGACTTGTCATCATTACGAGTATTACCAAGCTGGCCATTTTCAAAAGCAGGAATTGATTACGCCGGACCCTTTATGTGTAAGACAATTAGAGGTAGAGGCTTCAGATCCTACAAGGTCTACATTGCTATTTTTATTTGTTTCGCCACTCGAGCTGTTCATCTGGAGTTAGTGTCGGATTTATCAACTCCGGCATTCTTAGCTGCACTGAAAAAGTTTATTGCCCGAAGGGGTAAGCCAAGTGAAATAGTCAGAGACTATGCTACTAATTTTAAGGGTGCCAGTAAGGAGTTAAAGGCACTCTATAAGTCATTATCTTCCTTAATACCTACACAACTAATGAAGGAATAAACTTGGAAGTTTAACCCTCCTTCTGCGCCACACTTTGGAGGTCTTTGAGAAGCTGGTGTGAAGTCTGCTAAATATCATCTTTGAAGAACCATGGGAAACTCAGTATTCACGCTTGAAGAATTCTCTACGCTACTGGCACAAATAGAAGCTTGCTCGAACTCAAGACCTTTATGTCCTTTATCTAATGATCCAAATGACTTACAAGTATTAACACCCGGTCATTTTTTAACAGGTGCTCCATTGACAGCTATTCCAGAAGCTAATGTTTCTGACATCTCATTATCTCGACTCCGTCGTTGGCAACTAGTGCAGTGCATTTTCCAACATTTTTGGAAAAGATGGCAAACAGAGTATTTGTCAAAACTCCAACAATGTCCTAAATGGCTGCACTCTAGAAATAACTTAAAATTAGGAGACTTAGTGCTCATCAAGAATGAACTACTTCCACCTCTTCAATGGAAGTTAGGCAGAATCACTCAAAACTTTCTTGGCAGTGATGGACAGGTGAGAGCGGTTACTGTGAAAACACTTCAGGGAGAAGTACGAAGACCTATTCATAAACTGTGTCTTCTACCTTTGGACATTAATTTAAAGAAACTTTTAAAAAATTTGTTTATAAAATTCAATTGTACTAAGCTTTTGAACCCTAGAAGGCTTCAAGGCTGGGGGTATGTTCGATATTTTTGTGTTTTAATTTGGTTGTGAAGACGGCATTCCTTCAGCAGGGTGCGTCTTTTTTTTTTCAGTTATTATTTTTGTTACTTGACATGGTAAGGGAGAGGGAATGAATGAGGTGTCCATGTAGGGTGTTAGTGAGATGGAATGCACGAGACATCCATGTCATTGTAGTACACGCTAGATATAAAATAAAGCTTCCTTTTTTTGTTACAGTCTACTTTCGAGTAACGTTTTTGCATTCAATAATCATACACATAATATGAGTTATGAGCATTCCAATTTATTAATGAACTTTAGGAACGTTGTCTATAATTAGAGTAATGTCTGATAATATATTTTTATTTTCTCATTATAACATGATTTCTGAAAAATATGTTTATAATTTAGTTATAGAACTATATATAGAGTTAAATATTTAAATAAATGAAATAATTTCTTTTTTAAAGGGACATTATTGGTTGCATTCAATGAAGTTAAGAAAAATGCAAGAAGAGAGAAATTATCAATCATAGAATATGGTTTGTACAAATTTTAATATTTATATTATATATGAAAATCATTTCAAAAGTAACCTACATTAAGCATTCATAACCAATTTTCACATTCACAAATTCTATTCAGTTTGATTCTTGTGAGAAATGATACTAGCAATGTCATGACTATTTAAATGATTTTCTGTTTGAACTATTTGAAAAGGAACAAATCTGAGATATCAAGTCATGTTATATGTTAAGAGTAATGTATTTAATGAAAAGATTGCAGAAAATTTTATGTGGAAAAATTCCAATTGAAATTATTTAGTACTGCCTATACTCATGTATAAATCAATTAGTATATAAGCTGATTTCTGCCATTATTTAAACTTTGTTTGGAGAATTTATTCAAGTTATTAGTATAAGTTTCTAACTTTGTTTTTGTCATTTAGATCTAACACTTAATTGATACTTCTAGTTGTAAGTTTCCAGTTTTCTTTTGTCATGTAGATGTTAGTTATTGACATTGATAGTTTGTTTTGATTTAATACATTTATTTTAGAAAATAGTAAAAGACCTGAACTCAGGCTGAAGTCTGGATTTGCAGAGTCGTAAAAACCATTAGGTTATATTTAATTTATTATTATTATTGGTATTATTTGAAATTAGCGACTTTGCAAGCTGGTCAGCAATGCCTGTGATTCAGTTCAATCTCTTCTACTGTCTCAAAGTGTTGTCCCTTGAGTTTCACTTCATTTTTCGGAATAAAAAGAATCACTTGGAACTAAATCTGGTGAATAGAAAAGATGTGGAATGGAGTCATGATGTTGACTGTCAAAAATTCATGAGTTTTAATCAATGAGTGCACCAGTGCATTATCATGGTGGCTTGAATCACAGTTCTGATTCCAAACAACATTTCGACCATGTCACAAATTTCTTTGATTGTTAATCATTAATTTTAATGAATAATTCTCTAAATTTCAGCAAGATTTTTGGCAACTGTGCTGATACAGAGATGTCCCTGCTTCTCATCATCCTCGAGTGATGTTCGACTATTTTTAAAACATGAATACCATTCATAACGTTGAGTTTGACTTGTGGTTTCATCATTGTAACTTGGCAAAGCATTGCAAGAGTCTCAGATGCTATTTTTCCTAGTTTTAAACAAAATTTGATGTATGCTCGCTTCTCAAAGTTTGCATTCATCTTGGCAATTGCAGAGGGTTCAAACATATGTCAACAAAATTCCTTGTGAAACCTTAAATGCATACAGTGTGAAGATTTTTTCTAGACTGAGTCATAAGGCTTAATAGAGCTGCCAACTAGAAGCATTAGCCTGGACCCCCACCAACACTGCAGCATAACCACTATCCAGTTATATATTGATTATATCTTGTATTAATTTTATATTCCAATAAACAGCACTTCAAGCAGAAGTGCTGTTTATTGGAATATAACGTATATACATAGTAAAAAGCAGTAATAATTAGAAAGTCTTGTATTAATCTTACTATAAGTATATGAGGACAATAAATAGCATTTATTTAACAATAGAAATCATAATATTCTTATAAATTATAATTCTGAAATCTGGAATCCATTTTACAAGATGCACTACAGTTGACCAGTCTTGCTATATGGAAATTCATTCTCTTTTTATCCAGAAGTTAATTCTAGTGTTGGAAAATTTTCTATTTTTTTAATATTCATGATTTATGTTTTCTGAATTTTAAAGACTATGGTTTTTGTTCAATTTTTGGATATTTAAAAGTTCATCTTGAAAATTTAAAAATTTTATTAAAAAAAAACTAAATATAAAATTGATTTCAGATTTTGAAAAATTAATTATCATCAACACAAGTAAAAATAACAAAAAGTAAATTTATAAAAAAAAACTAAATTTTGACAGTACAGTTTAAGTGGTCTTCTTCAAGAACAGCAGTTTTTCACTACATTTCACAAATTTTACCTCTTAATTTTTAACTTCATTACTGGTTCATTATCTGAAAAAACTATCTTCTATAAAACATATATAAAATAAATATAGCAGATTGATTAAATAAATTTACGTGTGTGAAAGATGCTAAATCAAAAAGCATTAGTCATTCTACAGAAAAATAACCATTTAAATATTCTTGAACAATATATACATAAATAGATATCTTTTGTTTTTTCTCTTATTTATTGTTAAAATATTGATAGTAAACACGAGCTGATGAATATTCTAAAAGTTAAATTAATTTACCTTTTTAATATAATAGTTTAATTAAGCATATATTTTTAAAATAATGATTTATCTAGTTTAATAGTCTTTAACTGGAGCAAATCATTTAGATAATTAGGATATATTTTTAAAATAATTATTTAACTTGTTTAATAGTCTATAACTGACGCAAATCATTTAGAAAATTGATGTATTTTTTATATTCTACATAATGCATTGGAAACATTTGTAATGATTCTTGATGTCGTAGGTTGGCTAATATGAACA
>AYEL01074592.1:0-51038 GCA_000484575.1 Olivierus martensii | reverse complement strand
GGCTGACCCCTCCGCAGGGGTGGGCAGCTTGTGGAAGGGCTTGTTTCGCCCCGCCACTTAGTACTCCTACTGAGTGGAAAGTGGCGTCAAAATAATAAAAAAATAAAATAAGACCATTCTGATGAAACTTAAATCTATTTTAAAATATATATATATATTTTTTTTTCAGTTTGGCCTGATTGGCTGCGTAAAAACGCTTTGGTTTTCCATCCAGAGTTTCGAGATCAAATGGCCGGATGGCCGCGTGGTAAAGCTTTCGCTTACCACCCTGGAGGATCCGGGTTCAAATCCGGGTCCCACACCTCCAATTTTTCAGGATGGGTCCGGGCCCGGCCTGTTGAACCCCATCCTTCAACCATCCGGTTGACCCCATCATGGGTGCTGGCCAGCCTGTGATGGGAGCTATAAATGGCCGCCGCCAGATACAGAATATCCCATGAGGATATGGCGGCGTAATAAAACTAACCTAACCTAACCTAACCGAGATCAAATCCAAGAAATTTGAAAATTTATATATTCAGTTTATAGAAACATGGCTATTGCATCAATCTCAATCTCCTAAAGTTTGGTTCACTCCCCAGGGATTTCAGTAGATTATGGTACAGTATAAAATGGCTTCGCTATTTAGTAGTAATTACATTATTAGGTTACGACAGTTTTAATTAAGCCATCATATCACACGAGATATACCGGGAAGTGGCTGAATTTCTGTTGTTGCTTTCAACTTTTGTATATTAAATATAGTCGCAAGATTATTAATAAGGAAACATCATAAAGCTATATACTAAAACAAATCTCAGCGCTGATATCACAGAAGGTTCCTCCATTCCATGGCATAGTGTTCCCTTTAATGCGATAATAATATATCAAAAGTCGTATCATCTCTCACCGAAATGTGAGAGAGAGGTTTTATATTTTCCGATAACTAAGTCGGCCAGATGGCCTCGTGGTAAAGATCCGGGTCCAACACCTCCAGTTTTCAGGAGGAGTCCGGGCTCGGCCTGTTGAATCCCATCCTTCAACCATCCGGTTCATCCCATCATGGATGTTGGCCAGCTTGTGCTGGGCTCCATAAGTAGCCGCTGCCAGATACAGAATATCCCATGATGATAAAGCGGCTTAATCAAAATAACCTAACCTAGCCGATAGCTAAGCAGAAATTCAGATTGTGCTGTGATCTATTGAAAAACTACTGCAATAGACCGGTCGATCACGATTGATTCGTTGCTTATCCGAGCATCCCATTATAGAGGTTTCAGCTGATTTATCATTTTTTAAACTTCACAATGAATAATTTATAATTTATTTAAATTTGATATTAAAATATAATGATATATATATTTAATTGAATTGCATATAAGATGTATTGTTAAGTTTTTTGTCAACAGATGACGCCACATTCCATTCTGATAGAATACTGTGTGGAGGGGCGAAACAAGCCCTTCCACAGGCTGCCCACCCCTGCGGAGAGGTCAGCCAGATTGTGGAGGACGGGGATCGACGGGTCGGGCCGGACCCCATGATAAATATTTTCAAGGTGGATCGACGGGCCGGGCCCGGACCCCATGATAAATATTTTTAAGGGGACGGGGATCGATGGGCCAGGCCTGGACCTCATGATAAATATTTTCAATGGATGATCCGGACCCCATGATAAATACTTTCAAGGGGATTTATCCTAGATACTCGAGATACTATAGAACCCGGGACTCGAACCCGGGTCCTCCAGAGTGGAAAGCCAAAGTGTTTCCACGCACCCGAGATTCGAACCCGGGTCCTCCAGAATGGAAAGCCGAAGCGTTTTCGCTCTTCCGATCTCCCCATGATAAATATTTTCAAGGGGTGGGACCCGAGACGAACCCGGGTCCTCCAGAGTGGAAAGCCGAAGCGTTTCCACGCGGCCTATCCGGCGCCCGGACCCCATGATTTGATTTTCAAGGGGTGGGACCCGAGACTGTACCCCGGGTCCTCCAGAATGGAAAGCCGAAGCGTTTCCACGCGGCCAATCCCAGTGATTGGACCCCATGATAAATATTTTCAAGGGGGACCCGTGACTCAAACACGGTCCTCCAGAGTAGAAAGCCGAAGCGTTTCCACGCGGCCAATCCGGCCTTTCTGTAGATTTTAACTTCTTTAGTTCACTGCTAAGCAAAGTCAGCGACCCAACGGATCGCTTACTTCGCTTAGTAGCGAACTTAGGTACTGATGACGTCATTCAAAGCAAGCAAACCATCCAGTTAGGCAGCTCATTCCAATAAGACGGTTTGCTGAGAAGCAATTAGTAACCTGCTTGCCAACTGGAAGCGCCCGTTTCGATTCCACAGCGGTTTCGTACACTAAACTTTTCAGATGACTCCATAGCAGGGCTGTCCAATTATAATGAACCTGAGGGCCATAGTCGTGTTTACTAGAGATATGGAGGGCCGTAGTACAAAAAGGGAGGGGCTTTGGTACTCGATACGCTATTGTCTCAACAAACGGAACGGATTAATATAACGCTTTTTGGAAACCAGTTTTATTTCCAGATTAACAAACATTATTATAAAATTATATTTACCAGATTGCATCCAATAAACATCTTAAAAAAGTTATAAACTATGAACAGTTAAAAATATTAAAATAGTATATATGTATCTATTCAATGTGATAAATGAGGGCGAGCAGCAGCATTTACAGGATGGATATTTGCATCCGTTCCTGTTGTAGCTATTCACAGAATATGTAAAAGAAGAATCTCCAAAACAGGTTCTGAATCGATTCTTCACTATCTTCCTGCTAGAAAATGCACTTTCATACAAATAAGTACTACCAAACATTGATATTATTTTCCGACCGAAATCACAAAAGTTAGAAAAACGTTCGTTAAACAAAGCAGTTTACCCATGTGATTTGTTACGAAAAAGTCATTTTCTCACCGCTACTAATATACTCGATTTTCATTTTCAATTTTACATTTTTCTCACTCATTTTACAAATGCAACGAACTCGTGGTAAAATAAAAATTAAATTAAATTAAACAATAAAATAAAATTAAAATGGAATCTCACAACAACGGTCACACCATCACCGAAATGGTGAGTTAGAAACAAAAAAATAACTAAAACATAGTCACAATTCAAAACTTTAAACTGAAATAGCTAAAACTAAAATTGATGTGACTGAGTCTTATAAAAATGTGACGTCATTAATAGCTTGTTGACCGTTAAATAATTAAGAAAAATTAATTAATTGACTTAATATAATTCAATTTTAGGATTCTTTTTATTAATCCCTTTAAAAAGTAATAAATAAAAGTGAAAAAAACATTAAAAAGTAATATTATATCACAAAATCATGAAAGCCTCGCGGGCCACACAAAATGGCTTGACGGGCCGCCTTTTGGACAGCCCTGCTCCATAGGAAGCAGTCCAAGCACGTCAAATCTGATTATCTCGGTACCAGGCTATGGGCTCTCCTCTGCCAATCTACCAATGACCGAATTGCGTTGTCAGGAAGTCCCGAACATCGTGGCTGAAATGTGCTGCAGCCCTTTCATGTTGAAACCTCATTCCGAGCCGCACCAATAATGGAACATCCTCAAATAACTTCTGAAGTAAATCTTGAAGGAAAATACAGTAGATTCGAGAATTTAAGCGAAGAGGCAATACATATGGACCGATCAAAAAGTCGCCAAGAATTTCGGCCCCAAACATTAACGCAGACCTGATGTTAGAGCCATAAGAAAGTCGTACTCACAAATTTTCTTCAGCCCACATAGGGCTGTTGTAGCTAATCAAGCATCGCTCGCGTGTAAACACGCCTCGTCTGTGACAAAATCAGCGGCTTCGGCAATCTTTCAACGTAGCAGAGATGAAGCACAATTCGGTTAGATAGGTTAAGCCGCCATATACACAAGAGATATTCTTTTCCTGGCAGCAGCCATTTATAGAGCCCATCACAGGCTGGCCAAAACTCATGATGGGGTCAACTGGATGGTTGAAGGATGGGTTCAACAGGCCGAGCCCAGACCCCTCCTGAAAAACTGGAGGTGTCGGACCTGGATTTGAATCCGGATCCGCTAAGGTGGTAAGTCATAGCTTTACTACGCGGCCACCCACTAGACGAAGTACAATTCAGATGACACGGATTGCTTCAAATCAAACTTCTAAGGCGTGTATTTCAAATTCTATGCCCCAAAAAATGTACATTGTGAGGACAAAAAGTGCTTGTCTTGTCCTGTTCTGATGAAGCACAATTCGGTTAGATAGGTTAAGCCGCCATATACACAAGAGATATTCTTTTTCTGGCAGCAGCCATTTATAGAGCCCATCACAGGCTGGCCAACACTCATGATGGGGTCAACTGGATGGTTGAAGGATGGGTTCAACAGGCCGAGCCCAGACCCCTCCTGAAAAACTGGAGGTGTCGGACCTGGATTTGAATCCGGATCCGCTAAGGTGGTAAGCCATAGCTTTACTCCGCGGCCACCCACTAGACGAAGTACAATTCAGATGACACGGATTGCTTCAAATCAAACTTCTAAGGAGTGTATTTCAAAATCTATGCCCCAAAAAGGGTACATTGTGAGGACAAAAAGTGCTTGTCTTGTCCCATTTTATCACTCCCCTGAAATTTGGCGGTAGAGTTTTTGATCACCCTTATATTATCCTTTGCTTTTATTCAATATTCATTCTCTTTAGGCTCACAGTTTTCTGTGGTTTGGGAGAATGTGCATCCTAACGACGTAATAATCAAACTTTATCATTATGAGAAGAAATTAACAGTTAGACTAAATGATGTTTAGAATGGGCTTGAACAGTCAAGGTACTTTCTTGGGTGATTTTTTGTCAACAGATAATATTTCTCCAGAATGGAGTGTGGCATTATGTGGTGGGGTGAAACAAGCTCTTCCACAGTCTGCCCACCCCTGTGGAGAGGTCAGTTGGATTGTGAAGGATGGGGATTGATGAATTGGCCTGGACCCCATGATAAATATTTTCAAGGGGTGGGACCCGAGACTTGAACCTGGATCCTCCAGAATGAAAAGTCAAAGCAGTTCCACGCGGTCAATTCGGCCGACACTCCCTTTGATATTTCAGATCACTCTATGTTAATTTTCATCACTCATGGAATCAAAAATGGACTAGATAATGAAAAGATTACAAAAACTGAAGTATGAGTGGAGATTAGGGAATGGAATGAAAATATATAAACAAAGGAAATGAACAAAAACTTGTGAATGAATTCTGCAATCATAAGTGAGATATGCTGAGACCTCTCAAAAAGGACCACTTATTTGTGATATGAAGTGAATAAGAAATGATATGATGTGCTGTTAATTGAGAGAATGAAGCGAATGTTGAAGTATAGACATATGACTGATAGAATTATGAATGAAGATGAAGCTGGATCTCAAAAAGGACCACTTATTTGTGATATGAAGTGAATAAGAAATGATATGATGTGCTGTCAATTGAGAGAATGAAGCGAATGTTGAAGTATAGACATATGACTTTTAGAATTATGAATGAAGATGAAGCTGGGCCGGGAATGGATATTTTAATTTGTCATGTATGTTCCTATAGATAATATAAGCAACAGTAAGAAAGAAAGAATTCTAGTATGAACTGAATGATATGCTGAATAAATACAGTAATAATGAGTGATGACAGATAGTTTGAATGACAAACTGATGAAGAGAATATAATATTGTAAAAGGGCAACCTAAAGACAGAGCCCATATTAATACTGAACAATTTTGTATCTCATAATCGTAAAAATGTTTTTTTTTAGATTTTAAATGAAAAATACATCCATATATACATAAATCTGTATTTTATAAGTTATATACAGTGGGTGATTGGTTAACAAATATATTCCGTTCCAAGACAATGTACATTAACCGATTATCGATTTATCATAGGTTTTTATGGAAATTTGATTAATTTGTTCTGGAGAGAGAAAAAAACATAAATAAAAAAATCGTTAACCGATTATCGATTTATCATAGGTTTTTATGGAAATTTGGTTAATTTGTTCTGGAGAGACAAAAAAACATAAATAAAAAAATTATATAATTTCTTACTGCGTTTATTTATATGTAATAACAATAATATATACATACATAATCTTGATTTTAATCGTTTTTTTTCCGATAAAGAATCTGTCCAATATCGATTGCTTTTCTCTCTCCTACAGGATTTTTCGGAAGTGATTAATAGCATTGTTGTGGTAGAGATTTTTAAGCCTATTGACCGAATCCTGGTATGGGTGCATTCTAAGACCAAAATGTTGTAAAATCTCTCTTGCCTTCTTTAATAAATTTTTCATTTGTTTTAAGTTGTCTCCAAGTTCATTTAATTGGTAGAAACTACTATTCTCCCATCCTTACCTATATGTCTACGAACGTGCAAGGCCTAAGCTTGTCATTCCGTTAGGTTAGTTAAGGACCAGATTGTTGAAGGATGAGGTTCAATTGCCCGGGCCCGGACCCCTCCTAAAAAATTGGAGGAGTGGGACCAGGATCCTCCAGGATGATAAGCCAGAGCTTTACAACGCAGCCATCCGGCTGATCTGTCATTCCGCTAGTCCGCGGGTCACACTGTTTGCTCTGTGAAGTATTCGTTATCCGAACATAAAAATCTTTTGTGAAAGTGTTCATTATCTGATTTGTTCATTATCCAAACTGTTCATTAACCGATCACTCACTGCATATAATTATAAAATAACATATTTTTTTCTAAAGATATAATTTTCAGTAAATTGAGTTTTGGATCATTCTTTATGTATAATATATTTACCTATCAGCCTTTAGTATGATAGATTATCTATTATTTTAATATAATAAAAAATAAAAATTATTTTAAATGAACTTTTATTATTTATTAATGAATTACTATATGGTTATTCAATCAAATTTTGAAATATTTTCAAAATTTTTTAAGATATTGGATTAAAATTCATGATATTGAATGATTGGACTATATCTGCCAATTGTGTTTGTTTTTATTAAATAAAAGCCCAAACATATAATAGTTGAAAAAATCTTTATTATAAAATTTGTGCTGTGTAAAATAGCTGCAGGATAATATATCCCACTAGTACTAAAGTATGGCAATGCAAACAAATGACAAATAACTTCATATTCAATATCCAGTTTTCATTTGACAAATTATTTTACTCATTATTTCAACCATTCAAAACAAAACAACTATCACATATAAATTTCCTAAAATTTATATTACAGAACTCAACACTTTTATCTCAATAATAAAATGCTTTTAAAATATACAAAGTACTTCTTAATGAGATAAAATGTATTTAAAACATAACAACAATTGTATAAAAATAAACACAGTAGAGTACATCACATTTTTTAAGCTCAGACAATAACAAAATAACAAATATTTCAATATTAATACATAAAACTGTTTTACATAATTGTGCTTGTTGATAGTAATAAATGTGTAAAAAGGAACTAATCAAGTATGACTTACAATAAACATATTCAACAAGTTAACAACAATACAAAAAAAATTTAAAGTGCAACATGTAAATATACTTAATCATTGAATGTATTTTGTTCAAGATAATATATTAACAATACTGTTGCTGATTTTTACATTAAATTATATTTTATTTTGTTCTTCTGACTATCTATATTATCCCAATGGGAAAAATGGGCTTGTAACTACATCACATTTTTAACTATATGTTCTATATAGTTTCAGAATATATGATGATACAAATAATTGAATACTTTAAATAGATCTTATCAATTCATCAAGTACCAAGTAACTATAACCACAATATAACAAGAAAATTGCTAATGAAGCAATATAATTCTAAACATTCAAATTGTTTAGAAATATAGAATATTGCTTTGATGATATTTTTTCTTTATACTGTGGTTGTAGCAATTTCTATCCTCTCTAAGCCATAATTGGTTCAAGAGTTTTATAAATATTTTCCTTGTTACTTTCTATCTCTTAAATTATATAACTTTTCATTCAAACAATTTTAATTTCATCAATCTCATAATAAAATAAAATATTATATCTATCATTTTTTTTTCCTAACAAAACAACTCTAATCATCATCAAATTATTTTCAAAATAAACTCAAGTCAATTGCTAAATTCTAACGGTATATACCATTTACAGAAATATTATTTTAACTATTAGTTTTGATAACTATATTTTCAATTTATTAATAAAAAAAAATCAATTTGTCTTATTTGACAGAAATTGTAGCCATCATATTTTTAATGTAACATTATAGGAATTTGGACAAAATGCACAGGACGGTATAACTTCCTCTTTAAAACTAACCTCAACTAATTACTGTTTATTCTAAATAGCATGGAATAAAATGATTATAACGATAAATAAAATTCATATCTTCACACATCAAATAATGAATAATTTGAGTTGGAAGAAAACAAATCTTAATTTATATGCAAAATATGGAATTTCTGTTGAATTACTTAAAATTAAGAAATTCAATAGAAAAAAAAATCATATTTTTAATGTAACATTATAGGAATTTGGACAAAATGCACAGGACGGTATAACTTCTTTAAAACTAACCTCAACTAATTACTGTTTATTCTCAATAGCATGGAATAAAATGATTATAACAATAAATAAAATTCATATCTTCACACATCAAATAATGAATAATTTGAGTTGGAAGAAAACAAATCTTAATTTATATGCGAAATATGGAATTTCTGTTGAATTACTTAAAATTAAGAAATTAAATAGGAAAAATACATATTTCAAATTTCTAAATATGATCAGGATTCAGTTCAAAGTAATTTAATTTCTCATATTCGAAATTATAAAATTTCATTATAATATTACATCATCAGCATTGTATCCAAATTTCATACCTTTCATTTTATGATACAATAGTTTTCTGATAAAGAAATGATTAATTATATAATATTTCTGAAACAATTGGTTCATATTACAGGTCTATATTTATATCTCACTGATAAAATGGTTTCTATCCAACATAAATATTAATTTCATATATATTTTTATTAAATACTGGTTGTATTATTTTCGACAATTATTATTTTGTCAAAAACATAATATTTATAATAATGATAATACAATATTAAGTTATAATCAGGTTCTCTCTTAAATTAAAAAAGTATAATGATGAAATGAAATGAATGTTTTATAATGAAAGCAGAATGCAACAAATACTACTCTTGGTATGTACAAATCTATTTTTAAAATGTTATGTTAAAATGATGTTTTTGTATTATATAAAAAATGTTTTAGTAATATATATTGTTTAAAATATGCAAAAATAAGAAAAATCAGAAAATAAAAGTATATATTAAAAAAAAAAAAACAAAGAATATTTTTTATGCTAATAGATCAATACAAAAAATAACAAACAAAAATAATACATGGCTGTATAACTAATCTGATCAGAAAGCATTAAAACAAAAGATGAATGAAAACATTAGTTAATTTTTTGTCTATAAAAAATGAATATAGAAAATGGCAAATTAAAAAAAAAATTAATAAAATAAAGCCAACACAGCATTGAGTAATTAGACATTATCACAATTAGTACCATAATGCATAATGATTGAAAAATTTTACCGGACTAATTAGGAATTAAAATTAAATAATGCAATTACAGGCTGATAATCAGAAATCTGGCAACCTCGGGACCTGAGGATTCCCGGATTTTTGATGTATATAAGCAGTATATATTTAATAGAAAAGGCCTACTTGTACAGTGCTTCAAAAGAATAAAGCTAAACACTAAATGAAAAGCAAATGAAATTTTAATGTTCAATAACTGCATAAAAGACTGTAGAATGTTAATTCAAATAAATAAAATAGTTCTACAGAATTTTAATTCATTACTGTACCCTCAAAAAAAGTTAAAAATTTTATATAATGCCAATAAGCAAAAAATGCCAAAATGTTAAAAAAATTTGTTACGCCAACCATGTCTTAAGAAAGCCAAAAAGAGCTCATTTGGTAATAAATAAAATAGTTCTACAGAATTTTAATTCATTACTGTACCCTTGAAAAAAGTTAAAAATTTTATATAATGCCAATAAGCAAAAAACGCCAAAATGTTAAAAAAATTTCTTACGCCAACCATGTCTTAAGAAAGCCAAAAAAGCCAATCTGACAACTCTGGTTGCAAGCATGACCAAACATCTGAATATGGAATACAGGCCCGTCAAAACATAAATGGCACCTCCAGAAAACAATGATGTGCCAACGTAGTAAATTTAAAAATGCACTCCGACATTCATGCTGAAAAACTGATGGAACCGGAATATTGATTGACGAATTTTTAATTATCAACCTGTATAATGAATATGCAATTATGATGAAATACAATTAAACCCATTAAGATGTTTTTCCTCTTAAGATATTCAGTCTGTCAGCTTCAAAAATTTTCTTATAAGAATAAAATAATTTCTTTTAATATATTTTATTTTAATGTTCTACTTCATAAAATAATCAAAAAAATTTTTACAAATGAGATTTGCTAGTTTTATAACTTGTAAAAACAGTAATCAAATTCATAATTCATTTTCAGATTAGTTATACAGTCCATATATTATTCTGGTTTGTTATTTCTTGTATTGATCTATTTCAGCATAATTAGCAATCCTCCTTCAGGGACATCAACAGGTCTAATACAAACAGTTACAAGATATATATAAATTTATAAGGTACAAATTTTTACCTTCCCCGTTTACATGTGTGCAGTGAAAAAAAAAAAAAATGGACATATAATGCATTGATGTAATATCTTTGCTTAAGACATCCTGTTGATGTATGTTACAATTGTACATTAGTATATCATATGTCCATTTTTGCAAAAATGGACATATGATACAAAAGCAGAGACATGCAAAGATATGTTTAAATTAAGTTTTATAGTCCGTATATAAAATTGCTTTATACGAGAATTAAATGGAATTACAATTTCTATTTATAAAATAATTTGTTTCATTTGTGTTTTTCAAAATTATTTTAAATAAAGCATTTACATTAATTAGGAGGAATTAAACAATATATTGAAATTAGGAACAGTTACACATTTATTAAGAAATTTTGGACTATTTCTTAATAAATGAAGATTCTTCTTGCAATGTTGTGTTTCTTCTTAATTAATGTTTCAGGCAGAGGATTTCCAACCCATATTTAAATTATATACAATATTTAGGTACACATATATAACTTTTAGAAAAGTATTTTAATTACTCTCTTTTATTCCTCTTAACATATTTTTTAAAATTAAATTTAGGTCTACTCTTTTAAAATGTTATTTTGTTTCAATATATGTAGTCTTTGACTTATGACAGTGTCATAATAAATTCTATGATTGGTCAATACAATTCATATAAATATGAGTTCATGTGTAAAGATCTCATACATTGACAGCATTCTTTTGTGTCTAATTCGTGTAGTTAGATGTTCTTTAAGTTAATATGATAATATATTGCATCATAATAAATATTAGTAGTTGGCAATTTATGAATTTAGAATATTTTCATTTTTAACCATATTAATTTACAACCTCTATTCAAGACAAGACTTAAAAAATAGTTTGAACAAACTGTATTGGAAGTAATTCAAATAATTTGATCCCTTGAAAAACATATTTAAATTGTTCTATTGCATATTAATAAATAACTAATATTAAAGATTATTAAATAATATTAACAAAGTTATAACACATAATTCAAATTACCTGTTTAAACTCTTCAATAAACTTACTTAAATGTAAACACTAAATGCAGTTTTGAAAATGTTTGTTCGTGAATAAAGTTGTTCTATCCATTATTTCTCAACTGCATTTAGTGCTTATATTTAAGTAAGTTCAAAGTTATAGCTACTAATTTTCTAAATAATGGAATAATAGCACTATCAGTATAAACATAAAGATATTGAAAATAACAGATGTTAGAATACTATATTTGGAATAAATTTTACAATTAAAAAATTCACAACACTAAATTTTGGGATATTCTCATTAAAATCAAATGAAGATCATTATTGATTTGAGATAAATGATCAATATTTTGAGATATATGGACTATATCATAATTTTAATAAAAGTTCTTATTGAATTAATTCATTTTTAGGATTTTATCAATAATTTCATGAATAATATTAACAAAGAAAAAATTAAAAACATTGATTTAGTTATTAATTTTTAAAATTTAATATAATTATTAAATTTTATATCCATTCTGCTTTCTTTTCAATAAAACAAAATAATCCTTTAGATAAAATAAAAGATTTATGTGAAATGTTTTCAACATTTTTAGGCTTCTTTTAACCACATTACAAATTAACTAAAAAAGTTTATCAGATTCTAATATAAAATTATCCAATTTCTTTAAGTTCTGTTTCTATTATTTTAAAACTGCAAGCAAAACTAAAAAAGTTCTTTTAATATTGTAGAAAATAAAACAAGCATTATCAGCAAGCATAAAATATTTATTTAGCATATTACTGTATCTGCTAGTAGTGGTTAAAACAATCTCACAAGCAATGTTGTAAGCAGAAGAATACTACATTTAGAAAAGATTAGTTAGCATTTTTTTTATTAGTGTGTAAAAGTAACTGAAGAAATTATGAAAGTACTGAAAATGTTATACATAAATTTCTGAATTTGCTGAAATGTTACTTCATTTTTGACATAATTGTTGGCATTCATTATAAACATTTTAAATAAACTTTTTATGATGTTCATAATAATTCAAAATTCAAATTGCACATATTTAAATAGTATTTAGCCAAAAAGATAAAATCATATTAGATAAATATAACTTAAATAAAAAAATTTTAACAAACTATGTATATTTATATTCATGATACATAGAAACATTATTATTATTTGAAATAAAATCCAAATAAATTTAATCTGTTAAATTAAACTCTCTAATTAAATGAAATTTTTAATAATTAAAAAGAATTTCAACTAATATTCAGTATTTTGAAATAATTCATCATATAAAAGTAGATCTTCATATTTACCAAATGCTTCAGAAATATTTTCTTTGTGCAATATTATCTTTTTAAACAATGAAGTATACTTATATAAATATACTTAAGGTACTTTAAATTTTGATTTCACAGCAATCGCAGTCTTTTATTCTGAAATTTTATTAATACCATGTCAAAGTTTATTAATTATAATAAATTATACAAAAGACATAAATGTGTAAAAATAAATCAATTGCATTTTATAATAAATTTATCTTGCAGATGATTTTTGTTTATAAGTTAAATAGGTATTTTGTAGATTGATGTGCTTTATAATTTTATTCAATTATTTTAAAACAATAATAGATATGAGATCAATTTTTCATATGTAATAATTAATAATTATATTATTAATAAATATATTAAAAATAAATGAGCCATTTCTGAAAATTGGATATAGTTTGATAATTTTAAATTATTAAAATTGTTAATATGAAAATAGATCTAGCATTTCTAAAATTTGTAAAGTTAAGCTATTTATAAAATATAAGATGTGAATAAAGAAAATGTATTGAAAATTTTAATATAATGTAATTTTTTTTTAATAAATAAACATTGACAGGTAATTATTGACTTACGACCACATGTAATCATAACAATCATGCAATCAGTAAATTCTATGATAGATCAATGCAATTCACATGAGTTTGAAGTCCATAAGCAAAGATCTGATATACAAAAATCATCTTTTTTGTGTCTGGTTCTTATATTTTTATGTTCCAAGTTTATGATAAAGTGGAGTGTAATCATGGAGAGTATAATAAAATATTGCATTCCATGATTGCACTCCACATTATCATATAAATTTAAGGAACATAAAAATATACTTCTCTCTGTAGTATTTAATTTTATAATACAATAAGACCCTGCTTAACGCTGCCCCTTTTAACGCTGTTTCAATATAATGCGGTATTTTTTCGAATTCTATATTTTTATTGATTCACTTTGGTGTGGTTTTTCAAATGGTTATTCTTACATAAATCCGAAATCGCAGGAATTTGTTGCATTGATACTTCTATGCCATCTCACAGTGCATTTGATATCAGTGCAGTGCAGTACATATGAAAGTTTGCTGTGGTCAGAGTTCGTATTTATGATCGGTCATCAATGTTATTTTACAATAATAAAAATAACAATTATCCCATTTTAGTTTTTACCTGAATGCTGCCACTTTAAATTATAGTTCCCCGAAGTTAGAATGTTTTTCTTTCATCAAAATTTTTGGCTTTTAGAATGTTTTTTTCATCAAAATTTTTGGGTTGTTTATAGTTTACTTCAATCTGATTACTGCTTTTTGTTCTTAAAACTTTTTATTTTCTAATTTTAAGAATTTCTTCGTGAATGATTTATGAATACAAATCGATATTAGCAATAAAAAATGTTTATAATTAATGTAATACAATAGTAATAATACATGTTACAAAATAAAATTTAAAAAATGCTATGTATATATTTTTTATTCACTGTCCTGTTTCTCCTATCCTCATTATTTACATGTTAAAATGACCTTGTTTAACGCTGTTTCATTTAGCGCTTTGTTTCCTTGGAATGTATCCTTTGTGTTAAATGGGGTTTTACTGTAATGTCATGATGCTGGCATAGTTTTTAATTTCAGAATAATTGAAAGTTTCTTCTTCTCTATTGGCCTCATTTATTTTGGGGCATTTTGCCTTAAATAGGTAAATACTTTTATTTTCTTTATTTGCTCAATGCTTTCATAAATGCTTTTTCAAACCAAGCTTAATATGCAATGCAGATAAATAGATTTTTGACTTATCCATTAAAGATGTGCCATATTTTCTGTTAAAAAGAATGTGGAATCCTGGTGTTAATTCTGAATGAAATGCCATTTTTTTATTCTGTAATGACAATGTTTTTTTCCAATCCATTCACATAAAAAGTCAGCAGAATTTAGTGTATCTGCACTTTTTTAATAATCAAAAATGTAATACCTTTTTCAGAATTTGTCAAAAAGATTAACTGCAAACTTATATCATATAAACTGAGGATGATATAAACATTTTATTTCCATACTTTGTGAATATATTTCCAATCAAAATCTATCAAATTTATTTCTGGAGAAAATTAATGCTAATTAGAGTTAATAATAATCAGTGCTCGAAATAATTTCAAAAATCCAGTGGCCAGAAAAAATTTCTGATCGCCAACCCCCCTCCCCAAAAGAAGAAAAACACTTGCATAACTTCACCAGCAAATACGTTTTTCACAACACAATCGGGAAATACCACATGGTATATGAGTTGTGCTTTTCATAACGACCATGTCTTTCTTTTTTCTTTTGTATGGTAAGCTTGGTGGCTAAATTTTGATTGCCCCTTTCCACTCAAATAGAGTACTAAGGGAGCCATTCTGAGCCAAAATTAAATACAAAATGTAGTAAAAGCAAAGAACCCTTCCAACTTAACCTATGTGATGACATGTGTGAGAGTAACTCTGTATAGAGGAGTATTAATAACCTATTTTAAGTTACTAAATATTCTGATATCTCCACTCCCACAAGAAAGAAAGTGTGGGGGTAGACATACCACCGACGCACCTCAGCCATCGGGAAAAACCAATGGAAATACGTCATTGGAGAAAAACCAACAGCTGAAGTGCACCGGAGGAAGCAGTTTGCTTGGAAATAAGAATCCATTCACACAAACACATTCACTCTATACCACTGGCATTATATGCAATGAGATTGGAAATCTGACACCAAATAAAGCGATCGAGAACAACAGAACTAGAGGTAAACAATTGGAAACATGCTAGAATCAGAAGAAAACTACTGAACAATCAAAAATACAAGAAATAGTAATGAGAAACACTGGGAAACAGCTGGAAACACAAATAAACAAAAGTACATAACGACCATGTCAAAAGTATCAATTCACATATACATTCAAACATTAATTTCAGGCAGCGAAATAAATACCTGTCATTTCAATAAACAGCTACTAGACCATTTGCTAAAAAATTTCAGAAGTTTGCAAAATTCTCCATAACCCCAAGCATTGTTTCATGTAATCAGCACGAAACAATGCAAACGGCAAGTAATCTTCCTTCTTCTTCCTTTATCTTTCCAAAAATTCTTGAAATCAATTGAAGCACAAACATAGGAGATTAAAAACTAATTTATTTAGAAAACATTTTCGGCTATTCGATAACTTATCTGAAAATTATCTGCATTAACCAGTGACAATCAAAATGCACCTTGCAAATCTCGCTAGGGTACGACAGTATTAAAAATCCCAGCAGAATTTCGATCACCCCTTTAACTTACCCTCAAATTAAAGGTTCTTGAGTTCATTGGTGTAGGTCTCATAAGGAGCAAAAACCCCATTCTCAAGTTTATGGGGCTTCAAATTTGGGACTCAAAGTCATGTTTCTTTACAATTTTCTGCAAAACTTTTATAGATAATCAGATATTTTAAACTATTTTAGACGTATCTTATCATTCCAAATCGAATGCAATCAATTTAAATTAGCTAAGATTTATCTTTAGGAAGTTACATAATTTTTATTTTTATTTTTTTCTTACTACGATATATCCGTTCCGAAGTTTAGTAGAACTCTCAAATATTTAAATGCTTTATTGTTTTGTATGTAAGACATTAATTATATTACATTTGTTCATTTTTCCACACTGAATAATAATAAAGCAAATATAGAACTTAGATCATCATCTTTGTAGGTCAATTGAAAGAGTTAAATATGAACAGTATATATTCTTCGTTAAACTTCAAGTAAAAATATGTATAGAATGCCAATTCGTTAAAAGTAAAATCCAAGTGGAATTTACTTTTCCTAATAAGATATTCTGGATTTCAACTATTTCAGCTTTATTTTAATCAAATAACTGAATGCAGTATCACAAGTAAAAGCAGTTTTCTTTCAAACAAATCTCATGTCCACACAACACCCGTTTATTTTTCACATTTCATTGGTTCACAGGCTTTTCGTCATGAATTGTCGTTTTCACATTTCATTGGTTCACAGGCTTTACGTCATGAATTGTCCTAAATCTCCTAATTAATGTATTGTATAGTTAACATCTATGACCTTTTTTTATATGCATAGAATAGCCCAAAGTTTTCTGATGATATGCTTAGAGTTTTAATCACGATATATATCGATGGTTTTAACAAGAAAGTCTGCAAGGCCTCTGCAAATCTCCTGATGATGTCAGAACTGGTTGAGCTATATCGGGTCGGCAACGCGGTGCCCGCGAAGCAATTTTTAAGTCCCCGCCATTCAAATATCTGAAAGTTAAATTTTAGATATTTGAACAACAAACACTCGTAGTTATAATGAATAATTTTAGTAAAAATTCTTTACAATTGCACACTTTGATTTTGTCTTTGCCATTTCAACAATTGTACGAACTGTACAATTAAATTTTTGATGAAAAAATTAAATCTTGGCGACATCTATATAACACTAGATGAATTAATTTTCGAGTACTAGAGACATCTGATGCTGCATATAGTGAACAATTATCTGTCCTCATTATTCTCGTATACTCCATCCAGCTATTCCATACTACGGTGTCTGCCGAACTCCTGCATTTTTGAAATATGCCTTCTTATTGAAAAAGGTTGCCGACTTCTGAGCTATATGACTGATCAATCACCAAACGAGGCAACCTTTATTTTCACCTATCAGATATTACCATTTACCTAAAACGAATGGTTTAGACCTCTCAAAGTAGCTCCCTCTTTTGTGAACTAGAAACACTGCAGAATTTTCTCATCAGAGCCGGACTAGAAAATTCTGACAGAAAAACTATAGAGAAAAAATCAGAAAACTAAAATACAGAAAAAATCATGAAAATAAATTGTGGGAAGCATTAATCAAACATTTGCAAGATTATCTCATCAGACTTGCCAGCTGCAATTTCTTAGTCGCCAATAGCGAGCTGGCAACTGTTATTTCGAGCCCTGATAATGATGATTTTTCATAATGTTTTTTTTTTTTTTTATTTTTTTCAAAAATTCTAATTTCAGAAATACAGATATATCTTGTTATTGCAGTGGTTACATTTTGGACTACCACTGTAAAGCAAATCACTGCCTTCTTTCATTTGCTAATGCATATAAAAACCTAAAAACACATTTACACTATTATTAATTAAATGCACATTAGCATTGGGCTTAAAAAATTCTGCCAGATGGTTAAAGAATTTACAGATCTCACATCTTCAGTTTTTTAGGATGGCTCCAAGCTCAGCCCATCTGTGTTAATTTATATCTTATATATCTATTGTAAATATTATTTTGTAGAAAATTTTTATTTTGAGATATAAAATAAAAACATGAAGTGCCATATTAGCAAATTGCCATAAAGTAAGATATGTCTGTATTCTTTTTAGCTTTTTGTATTTGAGAAGTCTGCTTTAATATATAATTTACTAATGCTATGAAAATCATTTATATAAATTTGATTTTTTTGTGTTTTAAGGTATATTTTCTCAAATGAATTAGATTTTTCTGCTTTATTAATTAATGACACACACTAAATTTGATGATTTCTTGCTTTAGACATATATTTTCTATCCAATAAAAAACGTTTTCTTATAGTTATCTATATTTATTATAATCTGACCTGACTGATTACAAAAAAATAAACTATCAAATTTCAAAACATAAAACTTTTCAAATATTAGCAGTCCACATGCTTTCTTCTCTTCTATTAACCAAGGACTATTAATAATAATGACTGGGGAGGTTGTGATTTATAATGACAGCAACTAATCCAGAGGAATATGACTCCAAGATCAAGGTCATGATATTTGTAAATAAAAAAAGATATAGGAAATGAACTTAATTGATCATAAAAAAACTCATAAATTATTTATTCAATTTTTATTTTTTTCAATCAGTAATATGGTCTTGTTTTGCTTGAATAATTATCAGTAGAATATAAATGGAGATAGTTCCCAACTTTATAAATTAATTCATTCCTGGTACGAGTTGTAAAATAAGAATTTGTAAAGCATATATTTATTTCTCATAGATTAATATTAAAAATAAGTTCCATTCTTAGTACTGAAATTTGATCATAATAAAATTAGGTAAAAATCAACAAAACTGATAGTTTATGATTAAACAATGATTTATTTATTTAAAGAAATGAAAATGTAATCTTTAAAATAAAACTGATTATTATAATAAATTATTTGTCACAAATATTAAAAAAAATATTTTTTTTCATCAACTGATCAGTAGATCAGCTTTTACATAAATGGATTCCTGCTTTAATCCTTTACTGTCAGTTATTTTCTGAAATTAAACTTAATTAATATGCAAAAAATACGAAAATTAAAATTGTGAAATCTCATTTAATTTTTGTCAAAATCTTTTAAAATTTCAGAATTTATTGCATCTTTGCTCTTTTTTTCTAACTATATAAGCATTTTCTTGGAGTTTTATTTCTTTCACAACTTTTTGTTCCATTCATTTATCCAAAAATCAAATATTCACAATAATAATCAATATAGCCTTAAATATTAATTATTTTTAATACCTCCACCACTGATACAAACTTAATCCATTGTCGATTTTTACAAGAAAGTTATTTGTCACTCATTCCACTCTACTTCAATACAAACACCTCATTGTGTCAGTTGCTGCATACATTTTTATACCAGTGACTTAGTCCTGAGCTTGGCTCATTTGCATAATGTCATGCAACAATTTCAAATTTCTTAATTTACAGAGCAATCAATTCATGTCATCCTCTTTACAAATTAATTATGTACCAAACAAAACATCGATAAGAAATCATTCTTATATTCTCACATCAAATCATAGTAAAATTATTTAGATTAGATGACAAGCAGAGAGAGTTCGTTCAGAAGACGAATTTCCGGTCCGTAACTTGTAATTGCTAACTGCTGAGACGGAGAATGTGGAAAGTGAGTTTTAAACTAAAATATAGTATGTTAAATAATAATAAAAATAACAATAAATAATAAAGACCATAATAAAATAATAATAGGTCTGAATTAACTTCTTCACAAACAGAAATATCATTATTATAATAACTTTAATCTTCGGGTTATCTTTAACAACCTGAAGATTAAAGTTATTTAATAATGTTTCAATAAAACCATGTTGGACAGTGTGTGTGTACTACTTCTGCTTCTTGGTCTATCATTTTGATTTTTCCCATATTGTAGCAATTGACAGTGTGTCTGCTATGAATATCTTTATACATGTCTGAAATGCCATATTATGAATGTTTAGATTTGTTTATTGCAATTAATGTTCATATTTTTGATATTTTTTTTAAATATTTAATTCTTGAAGAAAACTCTTAAACCTAGGAATTCATAAGTATGAACTCATAATTTTTTTACAGTATGAGAGAATACTTACATAATTTGCATACAGGAATCCCTTGATTAGTGGTGTTAATAAATCCTCACAATACACCACGTATATTAAAACCACACTAATCAAACTAAAAAACCAATAGAAATAAATTATAATGAATCCTGGAAAATATCAAAATTATAAACATTTATTTTTCTCTCTCAAAACATATCTGCAAAACCACACTAATCAAACTAAAAAACCAATAGAAATAATTATAATGAATCCTGGAAAATGTCAAAATTATAAACATTTATTTTTCTCTCTCAAAACATATCTATGCTGCATTATATGTACTTTAAATCAATGAGGAATATGTATGGGTATTAAAAATTTGTAGTAAGAATTAAAATTTAATTTTTAACAAAAAAAAATTATTTTTTATAAAATTGCATAAATTTTGTAAAAATAATTGCACGTCTGTAGACATCGAGTACTGGAGAGGAATTGAAGGCAAGACTGGCTATATAATATTGTAATGGATATTATTAGGTAGTTACATTTCATGCTAAATTATTAATAAATAAAATTAAAAACAAATTTAAAATACGTGTATAACAATTAAATGATGAAAGTTGTAATAATAACAGAATTAAAAGAAAAAAAATAAATTTATTGCAGTGCTCTAATTGTGTAGACTACAATTCCTGAGATTCAATTGCCAATGCTTCAGAGGGTTTGCAAAAATAAAAAATTGCACTTGTTGAAGTGCACTAATCAAAATTGGCACTGCATATATTAAGGGATAGTTTCAAATTTTTTTTGCACACTAATCAAAACCACATTATTCAAACCTGCACTAATCAAGGGATTTCTGTGTTATATATTACAATCTAGTGTATTTCTTTGTAAATAATAACAATTCATGCAACAGAGTTTGTTTTTATTAAAGAAGAATTCAAAGTTCATCAAAACAAAATATATTGGTGGTAGTAATTTATCATTATAGTTGGAATCAGGCATTAATATCAAATCTGTGTTTGTTAATCTTTGTATTTCCCATTCCCATTGGTAAGATTTCAAGAAATTTTTATTACTGTTATATCTTTTAGTTACCATTAATAATCATAAGTGGCCTTTGCCAGATACCCAATATTACATGAGGATATGGCTACTTAATATAACCTAGCTTAATCATTAATAATGAAATAATTTTCGTAACAAAAGAACACTTATATACAATATATTCTTGGATATATATATCAAATCCCTAATTTAGCTTATAGTAAAAGTTATGTGCAAAAATTATATTGGCTTGAAGGATAAAACTAGATATGATTTTAGGAAGTGGCTTGTTTTTAAATGGCAAATATTAAAATAATTGATTTTCAATATTTTATGCAGTCAAGAAACATTAATCAACTTTATTCTTTAAACCATCAATTATCTGAAGAAAATATCATATTTAAGGAAGAAATCAAGAAATTAAAACTTGTAAATTCTGAATATGAAGAGACAATATATAATTTGAAAGAAGATTTACAGTGTTCTAAAAAAGAAGCTGAATCAATTAGGCAAATTTATGCTGAAAAACAAGCAATTGCAAAATCTCCAGGTCTCTTGAAAGGTAAATTTAAATTTATAATTATTCTCTAAATCTAGTGCAGGTCTTCTTCTAAGTATTTTAATTCTTTCTAAAAATTGCTTAAGTTTAAACAATGCTTAAATTCAATATATGTGAATATATGATGATAAACAGAATGGCTAAATTGAAGTAATGAACATAGATATAACAATTTGTTGTTATAAATAACATTTTTGCATTAAAATAAATTACAGTATTTAAAACTTTTGTTCTTTTATCTATATTTAGTGCAGATTTGTCTGTATATCTTTGAAACTGCACAAATTGAAATTATGTAAATTAAGGATCTACATTTCCTCTGCTTAATGTTACAGATGACAAAACAAATGCTGTCTGCAAGTATAAAATGTGTGTTTAAACCTGGACACAGTTAACTGTGGATTATTTTAATGGTGTATGCCATGACTATTTTGTTGAATGAATATCTTAGCCAGAATTTTTAATGACTGGCTTTGTTGTTTAGCTGACATAACAGAACTTTAGTAAACAGTTTTGCAAATCATCTCTTGGAGAATGTTAATTTATTTTTAAAATATTTTCAGAACAGAATTTGATGTATAGAATAGCTCAGTCAGAAGAATGAATCATTCAATTAACAGAATGTATATTGAATTTCATTTAAAAATTCTTTGATATTATAAATATAATAACAAAGAATTTAATATTTCTGGTAATGTCTTTAAAGAGAGTGAGCTTTTTTTTGCATGTAAACGCTTAAATATGCAATATTCCTTCAACTCCCCGTTGCTAATCAATCGATGAAATGGTTTAACCCAAATTGTAGTCTATATGGAATGGTTTAACCCAAATTGTAGTCTACAACGATCAACAACTGAAATAATGACTCAATTATTTTTTGCGTATTGTACGAAAGCCGAACCTTTTCCGCTGATGTCAAAACCTTTCATTGTACGAGCCGAACCATTTCCGCTGATGTCAAAACCTTTCTGTCATAGACTGTACATTCTGCGGTACATTATGATGTTCTGGAAATCTATATGAATTATATATAGGTTTATTATATATAAGAATTATATGCGGAACCTATATGTAACGGCGGAACATCGGTTAAGAACTACTATATAGTTATCACTATATTTATTCAAACATAAATGAGTTAAAATAATTTTTATAGTAAAATTTCGTCTAATTAAATGTTTAGCCAAGTAGGGAGAATATATATGGTAAAATAATCTGCAGAAAGGTTATATTATTGTTTATAAGTATGTGCAAAGTCGAATAAATTTACGCAATGTAAAATCTTGTTACCTTATCGAACCACTCTCAAATCAGATTGTTGCGTACTCAGATTTTGCGATCAGATTTTTGCGTCTAAAAGGTACATCACCAGATGAAATTCATCGCCAACTTAAATGCGTGATCTATTTTAATAAATTCGTTATCAGCAAGTTTAAAAATATTATTCGTCAAAGCAATAGGTTATATGTGGAAAAAAAAAAAAAACAAATTAAAAGCATTAAAACCAGAATAATTTTAAAATCTAATTGAACAGAATCTAATTCTCTTCTTAGATAGCAACAAAACCTAGATAATTACTATTAAACAGTTCGTTAAACGCGTATCACATCCTGCAAATTCAGTAGAATAGATCATAAACATGAAAGTGCACACGACGCTATTTTCTAGCACATTAATGTGGCATTTAGTAAAATTTTAACAATGAAACACAGTAAGCGTTATAAAAGTGGCTTAATTATAACTATTATTAACACATTTATAAAAATTTATAAAATTATCTATTTTGCATTAAAATAATAAGTCTTCATTATTTACTGTAATCATTTTATACAGGATTTTAATAAAGTGCTTCTGTTTATAAGTCGCATTATCTGGTAAACTATGCACATCCCATTAAAATTTGCAGGGGAAAATATTCGAGAATTTTTTTTCATGTATAATTTATACCAGTATGAATATGTTTAGTGATAATATTTAAAATTAATCAATATCAGTTATTCGAACTAGATAAATAATTTAAGACAGGAAGCAGCTTTAATGCTTCTTAATTTTTATTAAACATGTTTATACTTCCAAACATAAAACTTAACAATGTTTTCTTATACAGCTGTTCTACATTTTTTCAATAAACCCGCATATAAAACTGAAATCATTATCTTCGCATTCTTTACATGAAGTTTTAAATTTTTCCTGCAAAAGTTAAATTGCATTTATTTTATAAAATAAAACTAAAATTAAATAAATATTAAGATGTATAATTAACTTTTTTTTTTTAGTTTGGTAGATTATCTTACCGGATTTATGATAATTATTCAAATTAAAATAGAGTCGGACCCCTTTAACACGCGGTAGTCGCAGTTCATGGTTACTAAACCACGGGTTAAGTGAATCGCGAGTCACAGTATTAATATAAATTGAGCGATAATATAAGTTCCAATATTGATATGAATTTTCTGTTTGATTTGATTTGATCAATACAAAATGGTTAAATAGCTAATCTCACTGATCTGATCTCATTGATCACATGGTGCAGCTAATCTCACTGTTCACGAAATTTAATGATATTACAAGCGATTGCTTATCAAGGGAGCTATGGCAAACCGCGTGTTAAGCAGACTTCCGCGAGTTACAGTATTAATATAAATTGAGCGATAATATAAGTTCCAATATTGATATGAATATTCTGTTCGATTTGATCAATACAAAATGGTTAAATAGCTAATCTCACTGATCTGATCTCATTGATCACATAGTGCAGCTAATCTCACTGATCACGAAATTTAATGATATTACAAGCGATTGCTTATCAAGGGAGCCATGGCAAAACCGCGTGTTAAGCAGACTCGCGTATTAAGGCCATGACGCAGTGAACGCGACGCCAAGCGAAGCGGAGCGAAGCAAAGATGACAGAAAAATATACATCCTTCGTTTCGCGTTGCACTGCGCCGCAGCCTGTCTACACTGTAGTCGAGTTACTTCTCGTGTTTCGTGGATTTGTCGTATTAAGGCCATGACGCAGTGAACGCGACGCCAAGCGAAGCGGAGCGAAGCAAAGATGAGAGAAAAATTTGCATCCTTCGTTTCGCGTTGCACTGCGCTGCAGCCTGTCTACACTGTAGTCGAGTTACTTCTCGTGTTTCGTGGATTTGTCGATAGAGATCGTTTGCGGAGTGTGGTTGATTTGTTATTAGAAAGAAGTGATCGTATATTTTTGATATTTTTTTAATGTCATGTGTCATAAGATATGATCTTTTTTGTACTTCTAAAACAAATTCTATATCTGAATCCAAACCACACGGTTGAACTTTTGTCATTTTCCAAGTTTATAAAACATTCGTTTCTATTGGTTGATTGCTTCCTTCTCGTCTTGCCGCACCGTATTGTTCGCACATTCTGATTGGTCAAAGTTCAACTTTTTCATCTTTCACACGGCTACGCGCGTTAACTCGAGCAGTCGCATGGGAAAAGCTAGTGCTAGTCCAAGACACACTGTACGCGCGTAACCTCGCGAACTTGCTTTCTTATGCTTCGCTTCGCGTCGCGTTTAGTGTGTCACTGCCTTTACTGAACCGCCCGTTAACGGGGTCTCTCGCGAACTTGCTTTCTTATGCTTCGCTTCGCGTCGCGTTTAGTGTGTCACGGCCTTTACTGAACCGCCCGTTAACGGGGTCCGACTGTACTATTATTTTTAAATTATTCAAATTTTTTGTTTTTACCTTAGCTTCATCGATTATTTCTCCGCATTCATACTCTGCAGCTATCTGTTAAATAATAATAATTTATAATATCATATATTATTTAAAAATACTAAAAATGCGCGTAAGTAAACTGTATTTTTTTAATATTACTTTTTCAATTTCGTTCACAAGATTCTTTATGCACTCCTGAAATAAAAACACCGAAATATATTTTGCATAATTTTGTTTATATAATAATAATAATAATAATAACAGAATGGTATATTAATCATTTAAGATAATTACGTTATTGTCTACTTTGTCTTCAAGGCAAAACAATATTTCTAGAGCATTATCAAGACATTTATGCAATTCCATTTCCTGAATCGTAAAAAAAATAAATAAAAATTTAATCCCGAATTAAAATTTATTAATTATAAATTCGATTAATTTTTGTATTATCAGTTTAATCGTTATATTTCTTTATATTTATTTTAATCGAAAAAATATGAGAAAATATTCTTACCATGAAAGCATTAATTAAGCAGTTTTTCATATCAGTTCCATCCTCCGACTAAAAATTATTATTATTAAATAAAAATTTGGTTAGTTTCGATAGTTAATAAATAAAAATTAAAAAAGTCACCTTTTCTTTGTTGCAACAGCTTTCAAATTCTCTTTTGCCTGTTTCAATCTAAGAATATAATTTTGTTTTTTAGCGATTTAATTATTATTTACGCAGACTTACAATTAAAGGATAATTATTATTATTATTATAACAACTTACAATGCTTTCATTTATATGGTTTGTAATATTATTTTTAGCAGATTCTGTCAGACAATCTTCAGCATCTAAACACATTTTTAAAAATTAATTACTGTAAAAAAAAATAAGAATAATTATTTTTATTAATAGTGCACTTACCACAAGCGTATAAGGAAGAGAGAAAAAGGAAGACTACTGCTACTATTTTCATCGTAACTAATCAAGAATTATCTTAACTATAACAGTGATAAAATAGCAAAATCTGCAAGCATTATATAGGTAGAATTCATGTGAAAGTTTGGACAGATGTCAAACTACAAATTGCGTGAATGTTTCCATCCTGTTTGAAAAAATGTGCGAGTCGGCGAAGGTTGAAAATCAATTGAATTTTGTGCACGAAATAAAAACTTCTTATTTATCGAATTTAATTTGAAAAATGCCTCTTTTCATTACGTATATATTAGGATTTTTTTTTATAAAAATTTGACTTTTTGTAACAGAAAAATTATTAAATTCACGTATGAACTACGAGAGAATGAAATATTATATTTTTGTTATTATTCTTCCGGTTGTCATTGGCACTGCAAACCAGGAAGTTACTTTCTTTGGCTACCTTTATAACTGGGAAAATTATATCAAAACCATGTAAAAAAAGAAAATAAATGGAGTTTGAATGAAGCTTTGCATCAGTTCTCGGTTAAAATCATCATATTTTGTATTTTAAATTGTTCGCAAAATATTTTAATATATATTGTTGTTTTAGTTATGTCTTCAGAATTTATGAGCTTTTAGATTGCAGATAATATTAAAATTCCTGCTAACATGACTCCCGTTTGCCCTCCGAATGATGTGATATTAACAGTTTATAAGAATTTACATCACATAAAAGGTAATATATCAATTTTATTAACTGTAAATATTTAATTAAATGTGCTTATCTAGAATTTATCAATCTAACATTTTGGAAAATTAAGAAAATAACTAATTAACAGTATTTTTATATTCACAAAAAAAGGAATATTAATGTATAAAATAAAAATTATTATATATCCATAATAATTGCTAAGAAGGATAATCAAATATTTTTAGAATAATGATATTCTTATATTATAAAAATATATATAAACTATAGCGATTTGCGATTGCAAATGTATTTGTATAATAAATGATTATATAGTATACAGATAGCTTTAAATTAACATCTCCTTAGATAGGATGAATATCTCACAATTAATTTTTATGTTTTCAGAATGTCTTTAGGAAATTTTCGGTGAAGGAAAAAATTGAATTTTGAGGATTAAAAAAAAGTCTGGGTGTTTTCTTTTGATGACGACGACGAACAACTAAAGTCTTTCAGAAGTCATGGCAACATCGTATACTGCTCTTGGTTGTTCTTTAACACATTTAGTTCTAAAATTATTCGACATAATATAATCAAAATAAACAAATTAGCAATGGTAGCTGCAATAATGTTTATAGTAAAAACTTTGAAACTGTTCAAGTATACGAATACGGATGGAAGTGAGGTTCTCTGGAAAAATGAAAAGTTATCCCCAGGTGTGTCTCATAATAATTATAGCTCTCTCTCAAAATAGAAATTACAATGTTTAAAAGTATTAATTTAAAAATTTTTAAACATTTTTATATATAAGATATAGTTTTTAATTATCGTAAAATTCTATGGTTTTTAATTATCGTAAAATTCAACAAATGTTTATTAAATTTACTTTGAACCCGCATACATAATTTGAAACCCATTTTCCTACAAACACAGATATCTGGAATATATTCTCCTATCTCCTAATAAGTGTTGCCAACGTCTTTATACTTTTGTATCCTAACAATCTCCTCCTTCGTAAGCACTTTCCCAAAATCCGAATAAACATCAAATTAATAAATATTTAATTAAGTCCCTAAGTGCAGACGACACCAATATTTATTAAACGACCCTTCGTATTTACTTCACTCAATGATTTAGCCATCAGGTCTGCTTCCATTTCCTCAATATTCCAATATTCCAGTTCTTTATATCACTTTTCGACCTCATCTTTTATGAAGTAATATTTCCTGTTGATATGTTTGATCTTCCACCTCCTTTCTGTAATTTATACAATCCATCACTGATTTATTGTCTGTTATCACTTTAATCTATTTTTGTATTCTATCAGATTCTTCTAATTCCTCAAGTAGATTTAACGCTAATAAACTCTCACATACGCCATCACATAATGCTATCAGCTCTGCCTCCATAGTTGATAACGCGACGAGAGATTTTTTTTTTTTTTGCTTTTCCATCCAATAGCTGAATCATCAATTTTTATCAGATATCCACTAACTGACTTTCCATCAGGGGTCGAACACCAACTTACACCTGTGATTATTGTTAACTTTCCTCTCTTAACATTTAATTTTAATTTTACTTTCTTTGTCCCTTATAAATATATGTAAGGACTCATTTTACTGCATTTCGATGAATAGTCTTCGGATTTTGTTAAATTGCGATAGTTTTCCTACAATAACCCTCAAATCTGTTCTTATTCCTGATACGAAAAATAATAAGGAACCAATAACTTCCTGATACTTCCTTTGGTCAATTTTGGCATAGTTATCATAATTATCCAAATCAAATCCTATTGCTGTTGATGTACTTAGAGTTACAATTTTCAAAATTATTTTTCTCTAATAATTGTGTAATAAATTTTCCTTGTGAAATATAAATTACTTTTTCATCTTAAGTTATTTCTCTCCCAAGATATCTTTGGTTTCCCTCTATTTTCTTGATATTGACATCCCTATTAATATGTTTAATATTTCCGACTTGAATGTTTCTGTTCCAATCATCACAAAGTCATCCACATGTATTCCAGTATATATTCATTCCTTTCCTCTCATTTTAATAAATAAACAGGGATCTGTTTTTAATTTAATCATCTTCAACTCACTTATGATTTCTAAAAACCTTTTGTACTATATTCTCCCAGACTGTGGTAACTCATAGAGGCTTCGATTTAATTTCCATACCTTTCCATTTTCCTTCTCTACCCCATCAGGTATTTCTAGAAAAACTTCTTCATCCAATTCTTCATTGAGGTATGAATTGAGGTCCATCGTAGAATTCTAGTACTATCTTCTTACTCTCAGCAAGTGATAGTAATATCTTAAAGGTGTCGCATTTCATCACTGGACTAAACGATTGGTTATAATCTATCCCAATTTGTTAATCATATCCCATGGCAACTAATCTTGCCTTAAAACTTTCATTTTATTTTTTAGAAAAAATCCGTTTGCTCTTAGGTGTTTTCTTATCTGTAGATCTGTCCATTAATTCCCAAACATCATGATCTTCTAGCGATTTTAGCTCCTTATTATCGTTTCTTCCCAATGTTTCCGGACTTGGCTACATATGGCTTCTTTATTACTTGAAATCTTCCTATTGGTAGTTTGTCTCTGTTCGACCTTCTTAAACTTTGTTGTTGAAGTCCCTCCCTCTAATGCTTTGCTTCTTCTTGTCTTTTTAGTAGAAGAACTTCCTTAGTATCGCCATCTTTTCTTTCTCTTGTATTGATATTGGTATCATAGTTAATGTTTTCATCAATCATATCTTCATCACTATTATTTTCTCTGTATTCACTTTCTTTTATTTGCATAGGCTTAAGAGAACAAGCTTCAGATAACCCTAATATTTCGATGTTTCCATTTGTGATGAATGCCCCGACCTCGCACCCAGTGATTTTCATTTATTCAACATTGATGGCAAGCGATTCATAATCGACGAGTAAGTTCAGCAAACCGTCATGTCGTGGCTTCAGGCACTTGACATTGGCATCTTCAATGCTGGCATAGATACCTTAGTTATCTATGCCGGCATTGGGAAAATGTTTAGCCAAATACGAAGAATATATGGAAAAATAATTTGTAGAAAGGCCATGCTATGGTTTGTAAGTATGTGCACAAGTTGAATAAATTCACGCAGTGAGACGTCTTGTTACCTTATTTATTGAACCACCTTCGTACAAACTCACGTATTAATTTAAATAAACTGTTTTTCGTTTTTCACATTGCTCTCAAACATAATACTGTTTTAGTTAGTGGGTCATATGATTCACTTATAATCATAGTTTCAACTTTTTTTCTCATCATAACTTGAATAATATTGGAAACATTTGTTAAACTAACTAAAATATATAAAATATAATTACTGGCCTATTTTATGAAGTGAAATGAGGTTTATATGGTCACCATTCTGTCTGCTTTCCGGACCATCGTTACATATAGACAAAGTAGGTAAATGCTGGGTATAGGAATGCTCCAGCGGGGTTTTATACATTCCGCAGTACATTATGATGTTCTGTGGAACCTATATGAAGTATACATAGGTTTTTTTTTATATATGTGAATTATATGCGGAACCTATATTTAACTGTAACAAAATAGAAAACATTGAACTTTAAGAATATGTTTAATATTATGTTTTGGAGAAGAATTAATTGCCCATTTTATACAGTAAATGCGCCCACTATTTCGGAATGGTTAATGATGTGGAATTAAAATGCACACAATCAAAATCGAATTCGATACGATATGATTATACGAATAAATAAAAATTAAATAATCAAGATTGTTTCGTCTTCGTAATAAATTTCAAAAAATTCAATTAATATTTCTAGATACGAGTATATCTCACAAGTTTGAATATCCACAATTTTTTAATGGCTTGAAGTTAATAATTAAAAGCTGAATTTATTGAGACGTCTTTAATTAAAAGTAAAAACATCAATACTGATTTTTCTTGAAAAATTATTCTAATTAGTTCAAAATTTTTCAGATAGACACACGCAGAAATATACATTAGTCTAAGTTATTTTCTGATTTAGTAATTCATTTAAATCCGAAAAAGTCGCTATTTTTCTTCCAGTAATTTATATATGAATGTTGTTCTTAATACGTAAGATAATATTACATATATTATTATAATTTCCCACTTGGCCGGAACATGTTGATTATTGCTTTGCGCATGGTTGTTAGATGGCGCCTCATGTCAGTCATTCTTAAAGTACTACATAGAGAAAGTATCGACACACAGCTCGGAGGACAAAGTGAACCTAAAACCTCCATATCAGAAACAGAAGAAGAAGAAGAAGTATCGACACTCTTTTCCGGGCATTTGCCGACAACGTAGCAAGCCCATAGCCTGCTCAGTATCACGTGACATTCTTTCCTCCATTTTTGTGTAAAGAAACACGTGTTTTTGTATATCAGCGCATCCTAAATGGTCAACAGGGTGTAAATATCGTGCAGAATATCGGATACTTCTTTCTTTGTAAGTTGCTTATGAACTGTCACCATTCCTTTCCAGACCTGTATGCATATAATAAATAAGGGAGAGAGAAATTCTAAACTGGGGAAAAAACGACAAGCATAAGTGTCCTAGCTGTCGGATAAAAGTAATAACAATCGCTGGTGAAGAAACGTATTCCGAAAGGGAAACTTTTGTTTTCTATCACATAAAGTCGTTGACAAGTGTTGTGATAGGAATTGGATTACAAGCAGGTGTCGCAGGGAGATTAAAATGTGGAAAGAGAAAATATACATTCGGATGCTAAGAAGACAACCTAGCTAGAGGTACGTGGGTTTCCCGGCATAAGGTGAAATATGATCGAATTCCGATCTGGGAAAATTTCTTTGATAGCTAGTAGAGCAGAAAGCGAATCAGTAGTAAGACAGTCCAGTTGAAACCACAAAAGGAGGCAGTCAACTCCAGTCTCAGTAGAATCGAGTTGAAACCGTTCTACTATTGGAAGGAAAACACAGTGGCGAGAAAGTCGAGTCTTGACTGCAAGATGTCCCAGAACTTTATAAAGTCCCAACGACTCAATGAAGAGAAAGAAAAGAAAAGAAAGAAGAAAGGAAATCGAAAAGATAAAGAAAGAACTAGAAGAGGAACTGTTGAATTACCCATTGAGAAAGAGATTGATCCTAGACTGAAACGATAGAAAACTTTCATCACACACTTCGAAGATCAGACTTCCCCAGTAATTTGTTACCAGGTTTATCCTCCTCGGGTGATCTTATTTGTATAATTTGTAAATATCGCTCAATAAACATGTTAATTGTTATTAAAGTTGTTGTCTGAGTCAGTTCTGTGTCGGAAAAATTCCGCCGTTCTCCCGTCCGGCCTATACAAAGCCTATAACCACCCAAAAGCTATCCTGAGCAGTCAGCTTAGATCCCGTAACGCGCCGCCCGGAGGTCTCAGAATTTAACTTTTTATCGATATGACGGGCTGTTGTGCAGTGTAAAGGTCTAAAAGTAGAAAGAGGTTTGTGTGCCATTCTATGGAACAAAAGTAATGAAGAAGAAAAATTTGTCTTCATAACGGAGGTCTCAGAATTTAACTTTTTATCGATATGACGGGCTGTTGTGCAGTGTAAAGGTCCAAAAGTAGAAAGAGGTTTGTGTGCCATTCTATGGAACAAAAGTAACGAAGAAGAAAAATTTGTCTTCATCGAAAAAAGTTTTTGTTCCGATGAGATCGACAAGGCTCGGCATGGTTACCCATCTCTTAATGTAACATCATAAAATAACCAATTTACCAATTAATAATTTCGAAAATTAATGCACTAAATAAAAAAATAAAAATACTGTATATACAATTGAATATAAATAAACAGCTACAATCCCTAAACAAAGTAATTAAAAGTGATATTGTCAATGAATATTCCCGGTAGTTTTTAAACGAAATTTTTTTATTGATTTTAAATGAAATTATGTAATTTAGGCGTGTATAATAATTCTCGATTAAACAAATTATTGAATATATATATCCTTAATAAAAATTCTTTATAAAACATTTCCATTTTAGCCAAAAACACTTAGTTATTGATTTAAAGCATGGGTGTGCGACCTTCGGCTTCCTTGGGCCACATTTGAAGAAAAAAATTATTTCGGGCTGCACATAAAATATACTAATTCTAACAATAATTGCTAAACAAAAAAGTTTATAAATTATATATATTATATAATATTCACCTTGACAAATAATGAAAATGACATAAAATAAAAATCTTTGAGTTCTTTTCATTCAGAAATTTTTTCAAAATCATTGAGGGGAAGAAGAAATTTTTAATCACTGAAATAAAAGATATTTTAAAAAATGAAAATAGGAATGTACATAGATATTTGAACAATAAAAACTTCATTAAATACATAAAATCTCAATGTTTTAAGGATGTTTACAATTTCATGGTGGGCCGCATGTATTAGCGCGCTGGGCCTCATGCGGCCCGCGGGCCGATTGTTGGACAGTCCTCATTTAAAGCATATGGATCTGTAAAGACTATTTCTGTTTTCTAATATTTTTTTCATTATGAAATAAAAGATTTTTGTATATACATTAAACTTAAATTGTACTTGTGGCAGTAAATCTGTATGAATGAATATTTGCCATCAAGAATTTGTAAATAAATATTTAAAATAAAAACAAATTTTTGCTTATGACGTTTACTATGCTAAGCTTTTTTTTAATTTTATCTGGAATTGTAATTAAAACTTGGAATTCTGTTTTAAAATTTCTCGGGATGTGTTAGTTTTTTTTTTATTTATGTTAGTATAAGCTTATCAAACTTTGACTGAAATATTATAAATAAAGAAATTAACATACAGCATTAATATGTAGAACATGTTACTGCACTTGTATATTAATGTTCATTAGAACATTAATATACAAGTGCTGTACATGTTACAACATTGTTATGCTATGTTATGAATACATTGAACATTAACAAATAAAATTAAATTAAATAAAAATAAAGAAATTAATAATAATAAAAATAATAAGTGATAATGAAATTTTAAAGCTAAGTCCGAAAAAATGCACGTAAATGATTTAAATGTGTCAATGTGTTGTTTTACTACCACAACAACATATTACTAGTAAAACAACATATCCATGCTTAGTAAAACAATACATCCATCCACCCGCTGTTGCAGCCATGTTTGTGCAAAGAGCCGCTTTGTCATCCCCAGACGCAAAGCTGCTCTTTGCACAAACATGGCTGCCATGGCGTAGTATCGCTACTGCGCCTATCTAGTTCTTTAATGATACTCTCCTAACCATCGATGTCTCCCAATATCAGCTGCAAGATGGCGGTGCATACGGGTACTTGATAAAGTGCATAGTGCGATCAGATTTCTGAAATTCATCGCCAGCTTGAATGAGTGGTCTATTTTAATAAACTCGTTATGAAAAAGTTTAAAAATATTGTTCGTTAAAGCAATTATTTTATTTATGTGAAAATTTGTAAGCGTTAAAATATAATTGAACCGAATCTAATTGTTTTCTTAAATGGCAGCGAAATCTATATTATTATTGTTAAATAGTTCGTTAATTGTGTAACACATCCTAAAAATTTCAGTAAAATAGATCATAAACACAAAACTAAACAGAACAAATTCAGTAAAATAGAGCAACAGAGTAATGGATGTGCAAAAAATAAAAAAAAAATATCGTCGTGTACAGATTAAGTTACACATGACGCTATTTTTTAGCACATCCATGTGATATTTGATAAAATTTAAGAATGAAACACAGCCTTATAAAACTAGCTTACATTAGTTATAACTATTATTTGCATATTTACAACAATTTATAAAATGATCTATATATTTTGCATTAATATAATGAATAAGTCTACATTATTTACTATCATTTTTTACAGGATTTTAATAAGGTGTTTCTGTTTGCAATTGACATAATCAGGTAAACTATGTATATCACATCAAAATTTATAGGGGAAAAATATTCGAGAATTTTTTCCATGTACAATTTATACCAATATGAATATATTTAGTGATAATATTTAAAATTAATCAACGTCAGTTATTCGAATTAGATAAATAATTTAAGACAGGAAATAGTTTTAATGCTTCTTAATTTTTATTAAACATGTTTATACTTCCAAACATAAAACTTAACAATGTTTTCTTATACAGCTATTCTACATACGTTCAATAAACCCGCACAAAAAACTGAAATCATTATCTCCGCATTCGTTACATCCGGTTTTAAATCTTTCCTGCAAAAGTTAAATTGCATTTATTTTAATAATAATATAATTAAATATTGAATAAATAAATATTAAACATTTCTAGTCAATTTTATTATGTTTTGTTGGTTAATTACCGGATTTATGATAATTATTCAAATTAAAATTTTATAGGTTTTAATTATTCGAATTTTTTATTTTTTTACCTTAGCATTATCGATTATTTTTTCGCAATTATTTTCATCATTTGCCATCTGTTAAAAATAATAATAATAATAATTTACAATATAATATATCATTTAAAAACATTAATAATACGGATAAAAAATTATTTATATTTTTATTACTGTTCCAATTTCGCTCATAAGATTCTTTATGCACGTCTGTAATAAAAAAACAAAATATATTTTGCATAATTTAATATATATATAGAATATTAGAATGATATATCATTTAAAATTACATTCTTTGTTATTATGCCGAAAATACATCTAAATTTGCTGTCTGTATTTATTACTGTTCCAATTTCGCTCATAAGATTCTTTATGCACGTCTGTAATAAAAAAAACAAAATATATTTTGCATAATTTAATATATATATATATAGAATATTAGAATGATATATAAATCATTTAAAATTACATTCTTTGTTATTATGCCGAAAATGCATCTAAATTTCCTGTCTTTAGGTACACTAATGTATTTTCCCAATTCCAATTCCTGAATCATAAGAAAATAAAAATTAATCCCAAATTAAAAATATTAATTATACATTCGATTAATTTGTATTGTCAGCTTAATCATTTTAAATGGAATAATCGTTGTATATCTAAAAATTTTTTATCGAAAAATATGAAAAAATATTATTACCCTGATAGCCGAAAGTAAGCACTTCATCAAGTTACTATTTCCTCATTTGGACTAAAAATTAGTCCAAAAAAGTATTGCCAGCGTCTTTATACTCTCTTATCCTAACAATCCTCTCCTTCCGGAGAGTATAGAGACGTTTTATGAGCACTTTCACAAAATCTAAATAAACATCAAATTAATAAATGTTTAATTAGTCCCTAAGTGATCACGACACCAATATTTATTAAATATCCCTTCGTAGTTTTAGTACTCAAAGATTTAATCATTAGGTCGGCTTCCATTTTCTTATTATTCCAATGTTCCAGTTCTATATAGGTATCATAATTATCCAAATCACTTCCTATTACTGCTGGTGTACTTAGAGAGTTACAATTTTTCAAATTATTTTTCTCTAATAGTTCTGTGAAGTTTTTCTTGTGAAATGCAAACTCCTTTCTCATCTTGGATTAATTCTATCCCTAGAAATCTTTTGTTTACCTCTACTTTCCTGAGATTTACATCCATTTTAATATGAATTTTTCTGTTTCAATCACCACAAAGTCATCCACATATATTCCAATATAAACTCCTTTCCTCTCCTTTTAATAAATACATAGGAATCAATTTTTAATTTAATCATCTCCAACTCAGTTAGGATTTCTGAAAACCTTCTGTATCACATTCCTCCATACTGGGGTAACCCATATATGCTTCGTTTTGATTTCCATACCTTTCCATTTCCCTCTCTATCCCATCAGATATTCCTAGATAAACTTCTTCCTCCAATTCTCCATTGAGATATGAATAGAAGTCCTTCGTAGAATTCAGGTACTATCTCCTTACTTGCAGCAAGTGATAGTAATATCCTAATGGTCTCTCATTTCATCACTAGACTAAACGATTGGTTGTAATCTATCCCAATTTATTAATCATATCCCATGGCAACTAATCTTGTCTTAAACCTTTCATTTTCTTTTTAGAAAAAAATTCACTTGCTATTAATTATTTACTTATCTGCAGATCTATCCACTAACTTCCAAACATCATGGTCTTCTAAAGATTTAACTCCTTATTTATTGCTTCTTCTCAATATTTCCTGTCAGGGCTATATATGCCTTCTTATAATTTTTGGAATATATTCATATGATGTCATTGCTTGATATCTTTCTATTGGTAGTTTGTCTGTGTTCGAGCTTCTTACATCTTATTTTTGAAGTCTTTCCTGATATTGTTTTGTTTCTTCTTGTCTTCTTAGTAGAAGAACTTTCTTAGTATCTCCTATTTTCCTTCCTGTTGTATTGGTATTGGTATCATAGTTAATGTTTTCATCAATTATAACTTCATCACTATTATTTTCTCTCTGTTCACTTGCTTCTATTTACATAGAGTTATCAGAAGCTTTTTCTCCTAGCCTAATTTTTCGATGTTTCCACTTGTAGTGAATGCCCCAACTTGGCACCAAATGATTTTCATTTGTTCGGACCGTTGGTGGCAGGCGATTCATAATCGACGAGGAAGTTCAGCAAGCTGTCATGTGGTGGCTTCAGGCCCTTGACATTGACATCTCCAACGCTGACAAGGATGCCTTGGTGTATCATTGCAAAATTGTTTAGCCAAGTATGGAGAATATGTGGAAAAATAATCTGTAGAAAGGCCATTCTATTGTTTGTAAGTATATGCACAAGTTGAATAAATTTGTGCAATGAAAAGTCTTGTTACCTGGCTTTACTTATTGAACCACCTTCGTATAAGCTCACATGTTAATTTAAATAAAATTGTTTCCTGTTTTCAACATTGCCCTCAAACAGAATATTGGTTTAATTAGGATTTCATATGATTCACTTGCAATTCTTAGTTTTATAAATTGAATAATATTGGAAACATTTGTTAAACTAACAAAAATATATAAAATATAATTACTTGCCTATTTTATGAAGAAAAATAAGGTTTATATGGTCACCAATCTGTCTGCTTGCTTGTCCATCGTTATTCATGGACAAAGTAGGTAAATGCTGGGTATAGGAATGCCACAGTGAGTTTATATACATTCCGCGGTACATTATGATGTTATGAAGAACCTGAACGAATTATATATAGGTTTATTATATAAAAGTTATATGCGGAACTTATATATAACCTTGGAACTTCGGTTATGAACTACTATAAACTTGTTATTATATTTATTCAAACATAATTGAAATAAAATATTTTTTTATAGTAAAATATTCTCTAATTAAATATATATATATATATATTTTATTTGTTATTCAATTTTTACAATACAAAAATCATTAAATTTTATGAATATGTTTTAATATTATGTTTAATAAGTAGTTATGGAAAGAAATTAATCGCCTATTTTATAAATGCGCCCACTATTTCAGAATGATTAATGATGTGGAATTAAAAATGCATATAATCAAAATCAACTTCAATACGATACGATACGTTAATCGGAAAAATTAAGAATACATAATTAAGATTGCTTCGTCTTCCTAATAAATTTCGCAAAAAATTCAATAAATATTTATAGATACGAGTGTATCTCAGAAGTTTGGATATCCGCTATTTTTTAAGGTTTAAACCTAAACGATTTTTAAAAAATGCATTACTTGAGACCTCTTCAATTAAAAGTAAAAACATCCTTGTTGATTTTTCGTGAAAAATCCTATTAATTAGTTCAAAATTTGTCAGACAGACACACGCAAAATGCTTATAGAAAGTAAGCTAAAAATATATAAATTAGACTATTTTCCGATTTATTAATTTAATTTTAAATCCGAAAAGTCGTTATTTATCCGCCAGTAATTTATATTTGACAGTTGTTCTTAATACATAAGGTAATGTTACCTACATCATTATAATTTCCCACTAGGCCAGAGTATGTTGACCTCTGCTTTGCGCATGGTTATTAGATGGCGCTTCATGTCAGTCATTCTTAAAGTATTGCATAGAGAAATTATCGACACTCATGTCAGACAGACACACGCAAAATGCTTATAGAAAGTAAGCTAAAAATATATAAATTAGACTATTTTCCGATTTATTAATTTAATTTTAAATCCGAAAAGTCGTTATTTATCCGCCAGTAATTTATATTTGACAGTTGTTCTTAATACATAAGGTAATGTTACCTACATCATTATAATTTCCCACTAGGCCAGAGTATGTTGACCTCTGCTTTGCGCATGGTTATTAGATGGCGCTTCATGTCAGTCATTCTTAAAGTATTGCATAGAGAAATTATCCCTTTTTTTTTCTGGTGCATTTGCCGACAATATAATGCTCCCATAGTCTGCTCGGTATTACGTCACCTTCTTTCCGCCATTTTTGTGCAAAGAAACTCGTGTGTTTATATATCAGCAAATCCTGAATAGTTAACAGAGTGTAAATATTATGTAGAATATCGGATACTTCTTCCTTTGTAAGTTGATTATGAATTATCAGCATCCCTTTCCAGACCTGCATCATATAAAATAAGGGAGAAAGAAGTTCTAAACTGGGGTAAAACGACAAGTATAAGTGTCCTGAACGTTGTCCGATAAAAATCATAATAATAATCGCCGGTGAAGGAACTTATTCTGAAATGGGGGACTTTTGTTTTCTATCACATAAAATTAAAGAAGTAGACTGGTTATTAGATGGCGCTTCATGTCAGTCATTCTTAAAGTATTGCATAGAGAAATTATCCCTTTTTTTTTCTGGTGCATTTGCCGACAATATAATGCTCCCATAGTCTGCTCGGTATTACGTCACCTTCTTTCCGCCATTTTTGTGCAAAGAAACTCGTGTGTTTATATATCAGCAAATCCTGAATAGTTAACAGAGTGTAAATATTATGTAGAATATCGGATACTTCTTCCTTTGTAAGTTGATTATGAATTATCAGCATCCCTTTCCAGACCTGCATCATATAAAATAAGGGAGAAAGAAGTTCTAAACTGGGGTAAAACGACAAGTATAAGTGTCCTGAACGTTGTCCGATAAAAATCATAATAATAATCGCCGGTGAAGGAACAATTCTGAAATGGGGGGACTTTTGTTTTCTATCACATAAAATTAAAGAAGTAAACAAGACTAAGTGTTGTGATAGGAATTGGATTATCAGCAGGTGTGGCAGGGAGATTAAAATATGGAAAGAGAAAATATATATTCGGATGCTAGGGAGACAATGTAACTAGAGGTAGGTCGGTTTTCCCACGTACCTCTTGGTACGTTGGAAACCCTACGCTGCCTGCTGGAGAAAAAGGTCAAATTCTGACTAGGGAAAAATTTCTTTGATAGGTAATAGAGCAGAAATCGCATCAGAAGTAAGACAGTCGAGCTGAAATCGCAAAAGGAGACAGTCGCTTCCAAACTCAGTAGAGTCGAGTTGAAACCGTCTTACTGTTAGAATGAAGACACAATCGCGAGAGAGTCGAGCCTTGACTGCAAGAAGGTTCGACTCAACGAAGAGAAAGAGAAAAGAAGAAAGAAGGAGAAAGGAAACAGAAAAGGTAAAGAAAGAACTACAAGAGGAATTGTTGAATTACTTATTAAGAAAGAGACTAATTCTAGACTGAAATGATAGAAAACTTTTATCACACGTCTCGAAGATCACCTGCCTCAATAATTTGTTATCAGGTATTTATCCTCCTCGGGTGATCTTATCTGTATAATAATTTGTAAAAAACTCTCTAGCGAAAGAGCTTGTATAGTTAAAGTTGTTGACTCAGACAACAACTTTAACTATACATCTTCTAACATTACATTCTTCTAGGTTTTTCTCATTAAATTTTAAAATGTCAAAAAATATTGTTTACGGAATGTAAACTTTAATCAATATTCTTCGTACTTACTTAAAAAAAATCTCCTAGTATGAAGTTATCTTAAAAATTATTGCACTTTTAAAATGCTGCCAAAGTTTAGTTTGCTGTTCGGACGCGACGCGTTTGTAAAAGTCAATGTAAATACTGGATTCTCATCATTCATCGTGAGTTATCTACGTCGATATTAACTTGTAATAGAATACTATAATATCAAATAGCAAAATTTTGATCATCTTATAATAAAAAGAATTCCGATAATGCATTTCCCCCAAGTATGCCCTTACCCCACTTCGCCTTATATATTTTATATTAAAATAATAAGTCTTCATTTCTTATTGTAATCCTTTTTTACAGGATTTTAATAAAGACCATCTGTTTGAAACTGACATAATCTGGTAAAATATGTGCATCCCATCAAAATTTGTAGAATAAAAATATTCGAGAATTTTTTTTTTCCATATGCAATTTATACCAGTATGAATATGTTCAGTGATAATATTTAAGTTTAATCAACGTCAGTTATTCGAACTAGATATATAATTTAAGACAGGAAACAGTTTTAATGCTTCTTAATTTTTATTAAACATGTTTATACTTCCAAAAACATAAAACTTAACAATGTTTTCTTATAGAGCTGTTCTACACACGGTCAATAAATTCGCATAGAAAATCGAAATCATTATCTTTGCAATCAGCATCGCCACATGCAGTTTCAAATCTTTCCTGCAAAAATTAAATAAATATTAAACGTATCTAGTTAATTTTATTTTGTTTGCTCAGTTATCTTATCCGACTTATGATAATTATTAAAATTAAAATTTTATAGTTTTAATTATTCGAAGTTTTTTTTTATTTTTTACCTTAGCTTTACCGATTATTTCATTGCATTCATTGTCATCAGCTATCTGTTAAAAATAATAATAATTTAAACATAATATATTATTTAAAAATGCAGTGGTCCCCGGTTATAACCGGGTTTGTGGGGTGGTGACCGATCCGCGTTATAAGACAATTGCGCTATAACCGACTGTTTCTCTTATTCTTAATTTAGTGATTCTAAATTACAGAATAAGAGAAAGCTGTCAAATTTATCCAAGAAGGTTCGTAATTTTCCTTTTTCTGCAATCCATTCTCGTATTGTGACGGATGGACGTCGATTATGCGACGTATTATATTTTTCTCGGAATCTCTTTCAAACGAATGGAGAACAGGAAAGATTCGCTGTATAAACGAGAGCGTTATATTCGGGGAGCACTGTATTAATAATACGTGTAAAAAAATATTTTTTATTACTTTTGCAATATCCTTTATAAGTTTCTTTTGGCATTCCTGAAATAAAAAACGAAATATATTTTGCATAACTTGATTTATATATAAATATACTATATATAATATTAGAATGGTATATAAATCATTTAAAATTACGTTATCTTTTAGTTTTTTCATAAAGCATTTTTTTAATTCTTTTACTGTATGTTTAGAATTATCGAGACATTCATCCAATTCCATTTTCTGAAACATAAGAGAATACGAATTAATCCCGAATTAAAATTTATTAATTATGTATTCGATTAATCTGCATTTGTCAGAATTAATCGTTTTAAATTTGCAATAATCGTTATATTTCTGTGCATTTCTTTTTTATCGAAAAATATGAGAAAATATTCTTACCTCGAAAGACTTAAATAAGCACATGAGCGGAACCTTATTTCGATTTTTGGAATAAAAATTATTATTATTATTAAATTCAATAATTTAAAGAATAAAAATTAAAAACTAGTCACCGTTCCGCCATTACAGCAATCTATAAATTCTTGTTTCCCTGCTTCAATCTTAGAAAATAATGTGTTTTTTAGCTTATTTAATTATTAATTTTTGCTTTTTTTTTATTTTAATAACTTACAATTTCACCATCTTCGAGTTTATTTTTAATTTTCTCTTTCTCAGATTCAAACAGACAATCATCAGCACCTAAATATTATTTTAAAAATTAAATTACTCTAAATGAAAATATAGGAATATAAAAAAAATTACTTTTTAGTAATGGTTGTGTACTTACCACAAGCGTATAAGGAAGCGAGAAAAAAGAAGATTACTGCTACTACTTTCATCGTAACTAATCTCGAATTGCTTTAACTAGAATAGTGAAAAAGTAGCAAAATCTGCAAGCTTTTTATAGGTTTAAAATTTATGCGAAAGTTTGGACAGATGTCAAAATTCAAATTGCGTGAATGTTATCATCCTGTTTAAAAGCGTGCAAGTCGGCGAAGGTCGAAAATCAATTGAATTTTCTGCACGAAATAAAACTTTCCCTATTTATCGAATTTAATTTTAAAAAATGCTTCTTTTTATTACGTATATATTAGAATTTTTTCTTATAAAAATTTCATTATTTGTAACACAGAAAAAAAAAATTATTACATTCACGTATGAACTACAAGAGAATCAAAATTTTATATTTTCATTATTATTCTTTCAGTTGACATTGAGACTACAAACCAGGAAGTTACTTTCTTTGACTAACTTTACAGCTGGGAAAATTATGTCAAAATCATGTAAAGAAAGAAAATATATGGTGTTTCAATAAAATTTTGCAACAGTTCACAGTTAAAATCATTATATTTTTGTCTTTTAAATTGTTCACAAAATATTTTAATATATATTCTAGTTTTAGCTATTTCTGCAGATTTTATGAGGCTTTAGATTGCCGAAAATATTAAAATTCCTGCTAACATGATTCCTGTTTGCCCTCCAAATGATGTGATGTTAACAGTTTATGAGAATTTTACATCACATGAAAGGTAATATATCAATTTTATTAACTGTAAATATTTAATTAAAGGTATTTATAAATTAAGAAAATTACTAATTTACAGATTTTATATTCACAAAAAAAAGGAATATTAATATATAAAATAAAAATTATTATATATGTATAACACTTGTTAGTAAGTATAATTCCTACATTTTCTTTTAATAATGAGCTTCTTTTATATAGAAAAATATATAAGAAGTAAAAAAGCTGCAACTATTTACACAGTAAAATTTACATCATAATAGCATTCGAGAGAGGAAAAAAAATTCGAATAGAAAAATAATAATTTCTCACATTAACTGTGTTATTAGATGATAAATTAATGATAATATGTAAATTTTTATTTATCATAAAGATAACGAAAACTTAAAATATTAATTTTAAAAAATATGACATTAAAAACTTTAGAAAATTATACAGGATATATCAAGAAAATAATATCAGATAGAGAGTTTAATTTGTAATATATAAACAAAAAATGCGCAAAATATATAAATAATTTTATATAAAATTTAATAATAATATATATAAATTTACGAATTATATGAATAAATGAATATTATATTCAGTATTTTAAGCAAAATTAATATTATTACGAGGAAAACTATACAGCATACTTTGGATAACTTTAATCCACCATAAATATCTTTTTAAGGATGAAAACAACGTCGTTAACGTTGTATGAAACTACAACGCAAGCGATGTTGTTTTCATGCATAAAAGATATTTATGATCTGTGAGGATATCGTAGTGGATGGCCCGAAAAAATGGGGTATCAAAAAATTATAATGTTTTCGAGTAAGAATCGTGAGTAAGTGACGCAGGGAGACAGGACTCCCAGAGATAAAAACAAAAATTAACATATTTATTAAAATACAAAAACAAATTATGATCGAATGAAAAAATAAACGCAATTAACATCATTAGCTGTAGAAGTAAATGAGGTATGTATAAAATAAGAAGAGAGCTACAATTTTAAGCAATTATTGAACAAAAGAAAGAACTATTCGATGTAGGTTGTGTGGACTATCTCGGAAACGATAATGTTTAGTCTTCTATTTTCTTTCTTTTATTCATATTTCTTCTTAAATTTAGTTAATATTTTTCATCTTAAATAAATGTCGTTAAGATAAATGACATCTTCGTTCCTTGGTCCTCGTCGACGCCGCCGAAACACCGGCTTTCCTTTTTCTCCTACATTTTCGAATGTCGAACTCTCTTTTTTCGAGCGTATCTCGTTTTCTGTATATCGGTGTATAGCACTAATGTCGAAAAATGATCCGCTTCTCTTAAGGCGTGACATAGTGAACGCGTCGCGAAGCGAAGCAAAGATGACAGGAAAATTTGCATCCTTCGCTTCGCGTTGCACTGCACCGCAGCCTATATACATTGCAGCGAGTCATTTCTCATGTTTCATGGATTTGCCGGTATAGGTAGTTTGCGGAGTGTGGTTGATTTGTAATTAGAAAGAAGTAATCGTATATTTTCAGTATTCTTTTAATCTCATGTGATATAGACATGGTCTTTTTTTGTACTTCTAAAAGAATTCTATATTTGAATCCCAACCACACGGTTGAACTTTCGACATTTTCCAAGTATATAAAACATTCGTTTCTATTGATTGATTGCTTGCTTCGCGTCTTGCCGCATCGTATTGATCGCGCGTGCTAGTCAAAGTTCAACTTTTACATCTCCTTTCGCGCGGCTACGCGCGTTAACTCGAGCAGCCGCAGGAGAAAAGCTACTCCAAGAAACACTGTACGCGCGTAGCCGCGCGAAGTTGCTTTCTTATGGTTCGCTTCGCGTCGCATTCAGTGTGTCACGGCCTTTATTGTTCATTTTATCTTGTGTTTATTTTTTTAGAGGGCAAAAGTCTCCATAGCTTCAGACTGGTTTTCACATCATCATCTTCTTTTTAAAATGATACATAATATAGATCAATTTTAAACTGTTTTTAAGAATTTGATGGTTTTTTTCCCTTTTCCTCCTCATTTTCTCTATCTCTTCTTCACAGTTTTACAATATTTTTCTTTTTATTATATGAACATAAAATTATTCCTCATAATGAATTAGGCCTATACCATAAATTATATTAAACAATTATAATTTAGGTAATATAAAACGTTTAAATTATATAAATATTCAAATTTACAACTTGAAATACAAATTACATGAATAATAAATTTAAATTATAGCGATTCGCGATTACAAAAGTATTTTGTATAATAAATGATTATATGGTGTACAAATAGCTTTAAAATAACATCTCCTTGAACAGGATGAATGTCTCAATTAATTTTTATGCTTTCAGAATGTCTTCAGGGAATTTTTGGCGAAGGGGAAAAAAAAAAAACAATTTTGAAAACGAAAATTATATCTGAGTGTCTTGTTTTGACCACGACGTCGAACAACTAATCTCTCGGAAGTCTGGCTGTTCTTTAACAGATTTAGTTCTGAAATAATTCGAACTGATATAATCAAAATAAAAAAATTAGCAATAGTAGCTGCAATAAAGTTTATAGTAAAAGTTTAGGAACTGTTCAAGTTTGAGGAAGTGATGTCTTCTAAGGAAAAAAAAGCTCTCCCCAGGTGTGTCTCATAATAATTATACTAGTAGTTTTCTCTCAAAATAGAAATTATAATATTTAAAAGTATTAATTTAAAGGTTTTAAGCAATTTTTCTTGTTATATTTTCTTCATTTAATGACGACCGACGTTTGGGTTCATTGAAATATTAATTGTTGGTGACAATGCCCCCCTGTTTGAACGTGTTTAAATATTTATTGTTAGTGATTAACGTCACTATTTGGACTCGTTTAAGAATCGAAATTTTCTTTTAATACCTCTAATCTTGTTTAAATTATTAAATTTTTTAAAGGGTTTTTATTTATTTGCAACATATGCAGCCTAATAGCATAATATAGTTGATTCTATATAACTTTATTGTACTTATATGTATCTTAGTTATCCATTTCATACGGCTTCACTAATCTTCCCTTAGACTAATTTGTATATTTTATTCAACAACTATCACTAAATTTAACTTCTTGTTACTTCATCAATATTCAAAAGTCACATCCTCGCAATAGAAAAAGATGCTGCAGATAATCTCGTAGTTGAGGGCGTGTGTTTGTTCAGAGCAAAAAGCCTCACGAATTACGAACGTGTGCCTCTCTAACGAGCAGAAAGCCTCGCACTAGCTGCCGGATGCTCTTCCACATCCTTTTTTCGCACCTGCTAGTGCAGCGGATTGACATCCACGTAACAGATGACAGTAGGCCTATTCTTCTTGCACAGGAAACAGACGTGTGCATCCTGCTATGGCTAATCACTCTCCTTTATTTAACCTCATTATTTCTATCTGTGTAGCGCTACCTATCCTTCCGAGTATCCAGTCTGGAAGAATTATATTTTGTATCCTCAAGAGTTAACTTGATTTTAGAATTTAATTATGTTAATTGTTTTGATGTAAACAAGGTTGAAATCCTCGACTGTATTCCCTTGTCTATTTTTCTGTGCCTAATATATGCTACTCTTCAAGAGATTAAAAGAAAGAATATTTTCTTTTGTATGCTACAAATCACTTTTCTCTACCTCATCCCACTTCTGATACTACTGTGAGGTTGCTGCAGCGGACAGCCGAAAGTATTGAAAAAAAAATAAAGTGAAAGAATGGGTATCGGAAAATTATCTTGAATAAGTGACGCAGGGATCCAGGATAGGAGAATTCGGTCAAAGACAAGATAATAAACAAAATTAACACAATTATTTAAATAGCAAGAAATTAAAAATACGATGCGAACAAAGAATAAATAGAATTAACATTATTAGCTGTAGAAGCAAATGAGTTATAGGCCTATACAGAATAGGAGAGAGTTACAATTTTAAGCAATTGTTAAAGAGGAGAGAAAGCTATTCGATCCTGAGTTGTGTGACATTCCTGGGAGATAATGATGTTTATTCTATCTTCTTTCTTTCGTTCATATTTCTTCTTAATATTTTCCTCTTAAATAAGTGCTACTAAGACGAATGCCATCTTTGGAACACCGAAACTGGAAAACAAAGAAACAGAAGGCTGTACTTTAAGGTTTAGCTTTGGAAAAGGAAAGACAGTAAGACATTGAAAGGAAAATGAGAGAAAAGCTAAAAGATTCCTATCAAAAGAGTGTGATAAGTCACTAGCAAAAGGAGAGAGAGCATCCAACACCACTTATTGAAATAAGACAGTTTGCAGTTTGCAAAGATACATTTTACAGAGTTTAACTATTAATACAGAGAAAACAATTAAATTAAGTAACAATAGATAAATATAACAAAATTAAATAAGTTAACCTTAAATACAACAATAATTAAATACATTAACAATGAGAGTAAATAACAATAAATAAATAAATTAAATTTGATCGCGAAACAATAACAATAACGCTAAGTCAACAACAGCAAATATATACAAATAAATATAACATAAATACGATTTTTTTTAGTACGTCCATTCCGCACTGGAGATGTAGGAAGTCGTCTTCATTGTTCTTCATTTAGAGGTTATCCATTGTAGCGGTTGTCTTCTCTTGACTGCCTTCAAATTGTATACTTGAGAGATGCAGTTCCTGAAGAAGGTTGCATAGAGTCTTCGCGACACTGCCGACTGGAAGAAAAATGGCTTCCCTTTTTTCTCCTGCATTTTCGAATGTCGAACTGTCTCTCTCTCTCTCTCTCTCTCTCTCTCTCTCTCTCTCTCTCTTTCTAACACTTATTGTTCGACCGATGTCATCAAACTGTCTCTTCGACGCTGTCCTCTCTCTTTAAATATCACAGTTCTCCCATTCATCGTTTCTGTATATCGTTTTAATTACACTATTGTTGAAAAATGCTCTGATTCTCATTGTCTTATATTTATTTTTTAGAAGGCAAAAGTCTCCATAAGGGCAGCTTCAGACTGGTTCTCGCAAATGGATTAAAGTACGAAAAATGAAACTGAAATATTCAATTTCTGTTCTTAAGAAATTAAACTGAAACTGAAAATGTCAATTTCTGTTTTGTTTTTATATGCTTCCGGTCTAAGGATTTGATTTCAACAGAATTCCAACTGAAAACAAATCTAAAATGATATAACTTTAATGAAGTATACAGCAGAACAAAAACCAAAATATAATTAAATATTTTCATTTTAATGTTTTGTTTCTGATTTCTGGTTTCACATGATAAGAATTCCCGAGTTCTAGATATATTGCTTGTATAAAAATTCAACAATGCCTTAAGAAAAGAATTACGATGTTTTTGCACAATCTACTAGTGACTGCCGCTTGACGATTTAAAAATAATAATACCAATCATATAATAGTTTCTAAATTGTGACAAATATCCTAATTACTCAGTGCTCTATTTGAATTATTAGTTTGCTTTCTAAAGGAATGTGATCAAGAAACACATAGCTGTGATTCTAAGCCAAGCACAGTAGTCAGTGACTTATTACCCCGTCATAACTGCCACAATTCGACTGGCTATAACTTTGGTCCTACGACAATACTATTATTCTGACAATTATCTTCTAGAAAAGCATAGAACACTAATTTCCAAATTTGAAGCTTGAAATCCAATTAATAAAAGAACTAGAGCATTTTAAATGTTGAAAAAAATTTTAAAAATGTGTGATTTTTTTTTACCTTCTCAGTTCACCTTCTTTTCATATATATATTAGTTTATTATTTTATTATTATTTCCTAAAAATTTCACATTCAGGTCAATTAAAAATAAGAAAAATATTTAACGATGCAGTAATAATTTGTTCTTAGAATGTCTCTCTCAAAAAAAATAATTTTAGTCTAATAAAATAAATGATATCCAATCAAAAAATTTAATATGTAAAAAATAAATCAATTTATCTGATTAAGAATTTGGATATTTTTTTACAATTTAGATGCGATAAATTCAGTGACAAGTTAAAATAATAACCACAATCGAAGCAGTCGATCTAATTTATAATAATTATCCAATTTCTTTGTACTCTACTTGGCTTTACACATTAGATTTTTTTGAGTGGAACGAAAACTATTTTTTTTTTTCTTGAGAGAAACATTCAAGACTATTCTTTATTAAAAATCAGTCAGTGACTACTATACTTCGATAAGAGTTAATGTTATGACTCTAGGTAACAAAAGATGGCTCATGTTCTGTTTCATATTTTTCGATATTTTCTTTTAAACTAAAACCTTCATTTAACTAAATCGTTTTATGGAGATTGTTTATGGAAAGATATTTTATAGATTTCACAGTCGACTTCTTTTCATTTTTACATAGATGAGTTCCATCTTCGTATACAAAACACTTTTAAAATATATTCTATTTTTTAAATATTTTAAAGAAGTTTTGAAACAGTAAAATTTTCATTTTAAAAAATTAAATATAAAAAAAAATTATAAAAGTTTGTTATATTTAAATCCAAAAGGAACACCGAATTCTGTCACAAAACACAAGATATCGTAAGGATTAATACAAACATAGTACAATACAACTGACGTAGGTCTGTGTCTACATTCGTAACAATAGATTTGCGTTTTAAAATAATTTTTCAATAGTTAAAAAATTTTTATGATTAAATTTCCTTTATTAACTACAAAAGTTAACTGATATTTAAGTATTATATACAATAATTATCTAATATAAGATAAACACAACTTTATCATCAAATAAAGTTTAATTAAAAGAGGATATAATATTTCTCATAAATCGAAGACAGCAAATTATCGATAGACTTATTATTAAACATATATTTATGTAAATATGTTTTATTTTTAAAGTTAAAAATAAATTATATTTACACTTTTAACACTTCAGCTATATTATAAAAACATTTTGATAATATGAATGTGATAAAAATTCTCAATTTTAATTTTTAAAAGGCATTAAAAAAGTTCATAAAAATCTATCATTAAAAAATATTCTTATGCTACTTACTTTTTAAAAAAGTAAAAAAAAAAAAATATTCTTGTGCTATTTATTTAAAAAAAGTAAAGAAAAATCTTCTTGTACTACTTATTTTAAAAAAAGTAAAGAAAAAAATTTTCTTGTGCTACTTATTTTAAAAATAAGTAACGAAAATTTTAAATTGAAA
>AYEL01074590.1:0-10713 GCA_000484575.1 Olivierus martensii | reverse complement strand
ATATTTACTTATTATATATATAAAATTTGTATATAATACTGAAATTTGTACTATCATTTTCAAAAAATGTATTTACTTTGAAGTTTACTTTGAAATATTTTTGCTGCATTTGTGGAAAAATTAATGGGATTTGGAAATAGCTTGTTAATTTGAAATATGTATAATTTTAAATTTTTTCTGTTTTGAAATATTACTGTGTATTGTTTTATATATAAATTTATCACAACATAAAATTTTAAACAAACTGAATTCAGTAATAAACAGTTTTGTGTTTTTATATTTGAAATTGCAGATATGGAAATCTAAATATAAAGCAAAAAAACTTATAAATCATTTTATTCTTTAAAGACTTATTTCTAATTTAGTGGGGCTTCTGATTTTATATGTAAGCCATTAAATATGAAATTAGAAGCCCCACTGAAGTTTGTTTATTGTTAAATATATTTAATGATATTATTATAGAAAAATTAATGAAAGGTTTTTGAAAAACAGATGTTTAGTATTTTACTGAAATACTAAACAAAATGTGGCATTTGTTTGTATTTGTGCATTTATTGAAAAGAATTAGTTCTGTGAATTATTTATTTCAGATCATTAGATTTTTTTATTTATTATAAATATAATCAAATTTCATATTTTTATCAAAATAAATAAATTTTATATTAAAAAATATATATTTTTATATTTTATATATTATTTATAATTATATTATTTTATAAAAATAAAAATTTTAAAAATATAAAATTTTGTTCTTAATTATATATTATAATTAAGAATAGAAGTTTCAATCATTCATTATTTAAATATATTTCATAATAATTATATATTATTATGAAATATATTTAAATAATGACAAAAATAACTTAAATCTCATTAAACGAAAATTCTCTGAGTTTTTAATATTCAAGAAAGGATTATAGGAATAAATATGCTGAATATTGGAGTAATTATAATTCTCATATAGTGGAAATTTAACTATGTATATTTCATTTCACTTATTATATTTAAAGCATATTTTATACATAAAAAACATTATAAGATATAAGGATGGAGAAACAAAGAATTTAACATAAATGAAGTCATTTAAAATTTTTTAATTCCTATTATGAATAAAAATCATGATGATGATGATATAATGGAAACAACAAAAAAAAATATAGGATGGCATCAAATATTGGGCATGATATTTAAAATTGAAAGCAATGATTATACTGCATATTTCATTTCTATTCTTTAAATTTATTGATTCTGTTAAGCAGTTTTAAGATTTAAAAGATAACAAATAAATCAAACAATTTTTTTAGTTTAATTTCTCACAAAGAAAATGTATTTTAATCTTTGGATAGATAAATATAAAGAACTGTTACTTAAATAATGATTATCCTAATGTTTATATATACAGGAATACCCCGAGTTATGGCGCTTCGGACTTACGTACATTCTGAATTTCCACCATTCCCCGAATTTACATAGCGTGATTCGGAATTACAGACACGGGATTCTTCAGAGAGAGAGCACAGCACGCTTCCACTGTGGCCATCTTGCTGATATAATAAACAGTTTATTGTTTTGGTGTGATTAAATACATATAAAGTATCTGCTATTATAGTTCAATATTAAGAATGTAAGGCAGTTTATTATTTAAATGATTTTGGAAATATTAATACTAGTCAATGTCTTGAAAAATTATAAAACATTTACATTCAAGAAAAAATACAGTAAATCACCTAGCTGAGGATACGCTCTGTGACTGAAATTTCCTTGTTTTTAGCTAAGTGTCCCATCTGTATTAGTAATCTAAATTTCCTTGTTTTTAGCTAAGTGTCCCATCTGTATTAGTAATCTGTGTACTCAACAGATTAGAAAATAGCATTATCTGTTACAAGAAAACATTTCTTCTTAAGTAAAAATGCACATTTATGAGTGCATTTGCTCATAAATGTGCAAATGCATTTCTGCTTAGGTAAAATGCACATTTATGAGTTTTCTCAAGATCGCCTTATATCCATGTGACAGCGCTATTTCTTAGTCATATATTCAGAGCTGGATTTGCATTTTTGGGGGCCCTAGGACGAGCAAGGCTTTGGGGCCTCTAAAAATTCAAATCAGCTATTGTTTAATTTTAAAGGCTCCTTATAACGTAGAAAGTAAAATTTTAAAGATTCCTTATATCTAGCACTTTAATAAAAATCAATTTTTCTTATTAAAAGTTGAAAACTGATTGATAGTTTTGGGGCCCCTAGGAAGCGGCCTAGTCGGCCTATAGGTAAATCCGGCTCTGCGTATATTTGATCCGGACTGTCTAATCCCAAACCCTATCGAAATCATTATCAGTAAATCCGCCGACGATCTTTTAAGTTCTGGACAGTTACAGAATCTCTGGTGATCTGCTTTGCCACGGAATACTGTTTACGTTAAAGAAGGTTAGTGGCAGAACTACAGTGCGCCGGAATTCGCAAAGCGGAGAGCCCAAATCCTTTTCGTCTGTACTTTGTTTAGCCTTTTTTAAAATTAACAACATAATACAATAAATGATAAATACACAATGAAAAGAGTGAAAGATTCATTGAATCAGAGCACTGCGGCGGTAGAAATCAAAAATATGGATATAAATAAAAAATGGTGATTAGAGATTTTGCAAATTTAAAATATATTTTCTTTTGATAATTTTCAATTATGTTTTAAATAATACAATTTATTCTTTTTTGTTATTTTCTAATAAAAATATTTATTAAAATATTTTGTGGTAAGGGCACTCATATTTTGCGAGAGAGGCAAAAATTTTAAATTCCGTCACAAGTCAGCGACGATGTAACTGTTCAATGTTCTAGTCCAGTTACTGGATTCAATGTTCTCAATATAACTTTCAATGCGATCTCTTAGTAGAGAGATCGGACTTCAAAGCATCACAGCTAACCACTTTGATATCACTTTATTGTCTCACTCCATTTGCATGGCAAAAACATTAAAGGTTAGGTTAGATTGGTTAAACTGCCATATAGCACGAGGGATATGTTATATCTGGTGACGGCCAGTTATTGAGTTCATCACAAGCTGGCCAACACCCATGATGGGGTCCAATAAGCCAGACCCCCTAAAAAAGCTGGAAGTGTGGGACCCAGATTTGAACCCGGATCCTGCAGGGTGGTAAGCCCCACCTTTACCACACATAGGCCATTTATAAACTTCTGAGAGAGGAAAGATTAAACATATTTAAAATATGTACTTTTCTCATTCAATTGTATTATATCTAAAATAATTAATTTTTGTCGGCCGGATTGGCCGCGTGGAAACGCTTCGGCTTTCCACTCTGGAGGACCCAGGTTCGAGTCTCGGGTCCCACTCATTCAATTGCATTGAATGAGTGGGACCCGAATATTAATCATGAAAATATTAATCATGGGGTCCGGGTCCGGCCCGTCGATTCCCGTCCTCCACAATCCAGCTGACCTCTCCGCAGGGGTGGGCAGCCTGTGGAAGGGCTTGTTTCGCTCACCACATAGTATTCTACCAGAAAGACCCCTCCGCAGGGGTGGGCAGCCTGTGGAAGGGCTTGTTTCGCCCAGACTCCTCCGCAGGGGTGGGCAGCCTGTGGAAGGGCTTGTTTCGCCCCGTCTCCGCAGGGGTGGGCAGCCTGTGGAAGGGCTTGTTTCGTCCCGTCACATAGTATTCTACTAGAATGGGGTGGGCAGCCTGTGGAAGGGCTTGTTTCGCCCCGTCACTTAGTATTGTCCCTGAATGGAAAGTGGCGTCATCTATTAACAAAAAAATAATAATAATTAATTTTTTGATTAAATAAAATTAATTAGTATAGTTGAATGTTATGACTCTGGTTGCAGCTAACTGAATACATGCGTAAATGTTACACAATAATCACACTTAAATTTTGTGGAAAAATATTTATGTAAATGTTAATAATTTATACTCAAATATTTAATCACATGGATTTAAATATAACACATTAATACAAACTAAACTTGTAAGAGAATTCATAATCAAAGAAGAATCCAAATTAATAATACTGCCTCTAGAGAAATGATCTAGAATTAAATTTGAACTTTTAATAGTGTTTTAAAGAAGCTCATGCAAAACTTTTAAAGTTTAAATATTGTACTTATTTTTGTTATTTAATTCTGGAGATTATTTTTACTTTAAGTAATTTATTAGAAAAATATTATAAAAATATTTATTGAGCTTAATTTATGACCAAAATTTATATTATATTCCAAATATATTTATACTAGATTAATATGATCTAAATAAAAGATGGATTTACTTAAGGAATTATCGGTATAATATATACTCTAGTCTATTTCTTTACACTTTCATTCATGACTAGAATTTGTTTATGGGTAACATAAGGCTGCATAGCAGCATCAATGGCTTCAGAATATTTATCGAATGATACTAAATTGCATGATGGAGCTTTCAAAGTTCCATCTTTTAACATACCACTGATGATTTTATACATTTCTTTACGTTCTTTACTATTGGCATTCTCCTTAGTCCAACGTGACATCCAATAACCGACAACTTTAATATCTTTAAAAATTAACAAACTGGTCGTAACAGTGACAGGTTCTTTGGACATTCCTCCATAAGTTACTATTGTTCCTTTATCTGCTAAATGTCTCATTATATCCGTGGCACTCTTTCCACCAACACAGTTTAATGCTAACTTTGGTTTAGGAATTGAATTGAAGAGCTCCTTCATAGATGGAGATCTGAAATTAAATCCATAATGTGAAAAATAGATTTATATTAATTTAAGCAAAAGAAAACTTATATTCAAAATGAAACAATGCTTAGTAAAACTAAGATTTAAAAAGTCATTAAAAGATTACTATATATTTTTAAACAAATATATCATTAAATTAAATCAGAAATACCAACATAAGAAAAATATGTTTATATATTTCACATATCAAAATATGTTAAAATTATAAAAAATTTATTAATTTCTTAGGAACCAATGTGAATTAAGTTGTTATTATTTACGTGATTAAATGACTTTTTGTCTAAACAAAATATTTGTTTTCCTGTGTTGGCATATTGCAATCAGAATATCATAATTGTAAATATACTTTATTTATTATTATTGTTTTTAACATAGGTACCACTTTATTTTCATTAAAAGTTGTATATAATTCTAGTCTAAGTTTACTGTTTCCCAATTCAACAAAAATTTTTCTCAGTGACTATGTATCTGACATCATTACATTCCCAATTACAAAGTATTGAATATGTTTATGTATTAATGTGTATGAGTGAAGAAGAGAGGAGGCACCATTTTCTAATAATTCTCTTGAGTGACAAAAATATCTAGATTCAATAATAATAGACAAAACTGTTGGTTTCATGTACTATTATTAATCAATCAGACAGATTATCACTTTCAATGCTGGATTTAAAACAATTTTCTGTAATATTGAAATTTTAAGACAAATCCTGGGTTGATATTAAACTAAATATGAGTTTCTGACAAAAAATGAATGGTAAAACTTTCAAAAGTTAATAAATTCAATATAGGACTCAAATTATCTTATCTTTTTGATTGATTGAAAATGTTATATAAACTTTTAAGGAATTTAATCTCAATGATCTGAAAATTAATCATTTACAGTATTAAAAGTATCAACAAAATAAATATATAAATTTTCATAAAATTATGTATTTATAGTACTGTATTTCAAAAGCAAACTTTCAAACAAATACATAAATCAAATACATAATATTCATAAGACTTTTTAATGTTTTATACCAATATTATCATTATATACATATTTTTATATCTATTTATGATTTAAGTAAAAAATAATTAAGGAAAAGAAATTATCAAAAATAGTAAGAATTTATCAGAAAAAATTTTAAATTTAGAAAAAGCTGATAATTATATCTTTCTGATTAATAGTTAATTTAACCTAACACATTGATACTGATAGAGACTTCTATTACAAATATCTCTGTGCTGATTAGACATAAAAGATATGAAAAATATGCTAGCTATCTTTTATATAATATATAAAAATGTTTTAATACCAAAACTTCTAATAATATATGTAAAATTAATGACATTTAAATAATTTATATCATGATATATAATTATTAATAATTATAAACCCAGACAAGTATAGGTGGAGAAAGCATTTAATGATACAAAAAGTATACCCTGACGTACTTTTACCTTCAAATAAGCCATTTTCGGCAGAATTATACATAAATTTAAGTAAATAACTTAGATAAACTTATTAGTTCCATAAGAAATTATGAAAAAATTTATTATTATTATTTTTTAAATTTTCTTGTGAAATTAAATTTATTTAAATTATTTACTTTAATATATGTATAAACTTGATGAAAATGGCTTATTGAAATCAAAAGTACTTCTAGGTGTACCTTTTTGTACAATTAAATGTTTTCTCCATTTATACTATTGCAAGTTCTTATAATTCTTTGACTATACACTGGGGATAGTTGTATAATTTTGATATAATTATTATTCATGAATAATCATTTATATCTTTTATGCTATTAAAAAATTAGTTGCCTAAATATAAATGTTGCATTATGTTTTTGTTGTTAAGTCATATATCAAGCACTCAAACAAAACTTGTCATTAAAATTTCTTCTATATAAAAATAACAGGAATATTGATAAGCAGGAAATTATTATTAGCAGACAAATCATTCTATCATTATTATTTATATATTTTTTAATTTTTATTACAACATATATTTACTTATTTTTAATATATATCTGAATTACTAGTCAAAAATGAGAATATAAATGAAGAAACAAACTTTATATTGATAACAAATATATTATAATAAAAAATACAGTGAAACCCCGCTCATGCGTTCCCGTATCGTATGACTTTCCCGCTTTAAACGTCTATTTTCGGAAGTCCAAGCATTTTCCTATACATGCAATGTAAAACTTTCCCTCAACGTCTATTTTCGGAAGTCCGAGCATTTTCCTATACATGCAATGTAAAACTTTCCCTCTTCCTACGTTTTAATTATATAACTTTTTTATTATGACGTCATCAGAGTTCCCGTTTCGTGCGTTTTCCCGGCTCGTTCGACTTTTCGGGCCGGTCCCTGAAAAGTTTCAAAATCGGGGTTTCACTGTATCTCTCTTTTACTGACACAGTTTATTATTAAAATTATTTCTGTATGAAAAAGCATCCATTAGTTTTTTATATAAAAATAAAAATAAATTTATATAAATATATTTTTTTTATATAAATATAAAAATAAATTTAATAGACAAGAATATATTCATATATTTCAATAAACCAATTTTTGATTTCAATATGTCATTAAAATCTGTCATGAATTTTAATTTTATTTTCATAATAAATCAAGACTTTACTAATCAAACTGAAAATCTGATTAGTAAAATTTTTAAAATTTCTTGTATTTTCTTAGAGAATAAAATAGAAATTTCTGATTTTAATCATTTTAAGTTTAATTATTTATACTAGTTTAGTCATTTGGAAGCTAACTTGTTTAAGTTTTTATTTGATAGAACAGTTTTCATTTTCCAACCTAAACCTATTTCCAAATAACAGTCATCAAGAATTATATATATACTTATCAAAATTCTTAAAATTTTGAATGATTTAATTAGAATAAAAACATCACATCATCTACAAGAAAAATGCAGTTAGCCATGAATGATGTTTAAACAAAAATATAAAATTACAGAGAAAATTATTGCTTTTAACAGTACAGTATTATATAGGATTTCTTTGTATAAAAATTACTATGTATTTTATTTATTATTTTATATTAAATATTTAAAATATAAATAATACAGCTCGTTTCACAAGTGGAAAAATATACTTTAATTTACTTGAAGATCTTTCGGCTTTACTAAGCCATCTTCAGCAAACCATACATAACATATCAATAAGAATTCAAATTCTTATATTGATATGTTATGCATGGCTTGCTGAAGATGGCTTAGTAAAGCCAAAAGGTCTTCAAGTAAATTAAAGTATAGTTTTCCATTTGTGAAATGAGCTGAATTATTTATGTTTAAGTAAGAAGTGGGATGAAATTATGCAATTATTTAAAATATCATACAAATTATTATTTTATAAACAACTGGAATATCTGATACTGCCCAAACAATAGTTAACAAAAATTTATTTTATATGAATTATTTCATCCTCTACCTACCTGTAAATTTTGGCACCACCTTTCTGAATCACCCTGTATATAGACATCAAAGAAATGGAGCAAAAAACAATGAAAAAAAAGAGTTAAAAAAAATTCAGTCCTGATTTTATTAATCCAGATTTTGAAAATTGGTTTGTTTGTGTGTATTTGTTGAAAATATGTCCTTTTGATAATGGTTCCTAAATTTTATCAGTTGCTGAAATATTTTTTTAAAATTATGTGTAAACAAATATTATTTATATTTGAATGGCTCAACAGAATTTGGATTTTTTTATCCCATCTTGTTGATTTTATAATCTAATCTATCAAAGTAATTCAAGTTAGGTGATTTGATAAATGATATATTTGAAATTTTTAGAAAAAGCTAAATTTTTCATAAAATGAGGTATAAAATTCTAAAAGTTAAAAAATGTAAATAATAAGAAAATATTGGTTAATTCTATTTATATAACACTAAAAATATATCTTAATTGTTTATTTTTTGATTCAGTTTCATTAAAATTTAGGAAAAAATAGCATAAAAAGAAACATAAACATTCTCAGGCTATTTGAAGGGGCAAAGCACTTTTATTGCTTTACAACAACCACTTGCTTCCTGGGAAATTGCAGCCAAACTTAATTTCCACATGGGTGTGAGGCATTGGGTGCTTAGCAACAATAAAAACCCATCTGTGGTCCAATTAGAGGAAAAGAATTATTATACCTATTTATCTACTAGATGACACTATTTTCATATATGTTAGGATTTTTTGACATAAATTAAAAAATTTATAAAAAATACTGCTAAAAATAGTGTAAATGAAGTAATAACAAGTTAATAATTATGAAATATTAATAAAAATGACAATATTTTAATGAATTTGTATAATTTTTTTAATAATTATTTGATGTAACTTGCAATTTTTATAAATAATTTCTAAAATTTCAGTCATATTTTTTCTTTCATGGCTCATTTTATTCGGAGGATTTGTCGCTATCTAAAAATATTGATTATTTCATTGGATGGCTAAGATTTCATATTAAAAGAATTGTTTTTGTGTGTGTAATAAAAAGTTGCAAAAAAAATAAAATTTCAAAAAAGTTATATTGTTAAAAAGAGAATAAAATCTGCAATAAATACTGAAAATTTCAAAAAATTTCAATAAAAATTAAGAGAGATTTCATAATTTTAATTCTTTAATTTTTTTGCATATTAATTAAGTTTAATTTCAAAAAATAGTTGGCAGCAAAAGGGTTAAATATGAGTTAGTGCAACTGATACTATCTTTATTGAAAGATGGGAAAACTCAATAGGATAATTTTAAAATATTTTTAACAACATTGAATCCAATTAAAATAAATGTTGATATTTGAAATTATTTTCATTTGCTTTATTTCACCTACTTTAGTCAGAGCATTTAAAAAAAGTATGAATAGTAGTCAAAATATATTTAGAATGTGGGAAAAATATTCATGCCAGTACACAGCCCATATGATATACAGCTTCTCTGTGCAATTGCTGGATCTTGATATATTAATACTGTTTATCTCCAGTTTTAAATTAATTAATTTGAGAAAGCTATCATGCATGTCAAAATTTATTTCATCATAAAAATGAATGCTTAACCCAGTATTGGTGGGATCACATCTAAAGAAACTGAAGACATTTATGTCATGAAAAATTAAAAAAATTTAAAAACATTATGAATAAATCTATCTCTATGGTTGTTGTGCTATTCATATTCTTTGTTGCTTTTAAAGTTTTTAATCTGCCAGCTGTTACTGCTTACAGACAAACAATTCAGATCAGATAAGTCTATTGGATATAATTAAACAAAATATCAGATATTATTAAACAATATATAATTTTTTATTTTGTTTAATAGTTATTTGAAAAATATTTTCAAATAATTATTCAATTTGATAAGAATTTTTTATTGAACAAAGAAATACAGTTGTGCCTTGGGTAACAACAGCCTCAATAACAACGTACTTGGTTAACAACGAGTGGTTGTAAGAAAAAATTTCTTAGTTAACAACTCTTGATTATGTGAATCTCTATTGGTAAAGGATATTGTAACAACTGCTCATGATCTTAACTTGAAGTAGAGGAAGACAATGTGGAAGAATTATTGGAGATGCATGACCAAGAACTGACTACTGACAAGCTAAAAGAACTTTTCAAGCAGCAATGTGAAGAAAAGGAAATGGAATTCATCTGAAGATGAGGATGGAGAGAAAGAACAAATTATGACTGCTGAAATCAAAAACGTTTTGGCAAAGTGAAAGTTCAAAATGTTATTGGGTTGTCCGAAAAGTTCATGCGTTTTTTTCAATAAGCAAATAAAACGAAATTTACAAATTTAAAGATAATTTTATGCAGTAAAATAATTTCCGTCTGAATTTACAACCTTTTCCCATCGAGTCGGTAGTTTTTTGATGCCATTTTCAAAAAATTTTGGTGGTTGTGATTCAAAAAATAATTTTAAGTGTTTTTCGACTTCAGCAATATTTATAAATTTTTTCCCTTGTAGAAAATTTTGTAGTG
>AYEL01074588.1:0-12607 GCA_000484575.1 Olivierus martensii | reverse complement strand
TGCATACGATTCCTCACATAAGGCGGCTCCTAGATGGTCAATAATATTGCACAATATTATGAATTGCGCAATATTATTGACCGTCTAGGCTTAGCATTGAAGTTTGCACAATGATTGAGAAAAAGACTGAACGAGTTTAAATTTTATTGCACCATATTTTTCATTGAACCGTATAGGGTTAATATTGCGCAATATTGTTTAGTCAACGTTTAGCATTCGAAGAACAAAGACGTTCGCATATATTGACGCTTGTGAGCCGTCAATATTATTGTGCAATAAATATTGATCGTTTGGGTTCGAGGGGTCATACAATAATATTGCACAATAAACGTATTGTGCAATATTATTGACCGTCTAGGGGCCGCCTTACATTCTTAATATTGAACTGTAATAGCAGATACGTTATTTGTATTTAATCACACCAAAACAATAAACTGTTTAATATATCAGCAAGATGGCCACAGTGGAAGCGTACTGCACTCTCTCTGAAGAATCCCGTGTCCATAATTCCGAATCACACGATGTAAATTCGGGGAATGGTGGAAATTCAGAAGCGCCATAACTCGGGGTAGTCCGAAGCACCATAACTCGGGGTATTCCTGTAAAGGGAAAATGATTATTAAGTTCCATGAAAAAAATCTCTATTATTGGCATATTATACATTGATGGGATTGTATAAAATAATTTAAACACTGCTCAATACTAAAATACACAAATACAAAAACAATTATAATAGATAAAATAAATGGAAGTATAACTTTAGTATTAAATAAAAGTAAACAATAAGCCAAATAAGTAAGATAAATTGTTTATTCAAAAACGTTTTCGGCTATCCACATAGACTGCCTCAGAATAAAGTTCTCTTCTCTTTTTGAATAAACGATTTATCTTACTTATTTGGCTTATTGTTTGCTTTTATTTAATATCTAAAGTAAGAAGTTTTTCAATATAACCTTGGTACTTTGCTGAGAAGAGTTGAGTGCCTACTAAGATGGTATTGAGAAGGTAGAGGAGGAAATGTTATTGTTTGGAAGGAGAATCTGCTTTCAATAAAACTTTAGGAATCTGAATTTCTTAGATCTTTTCTGCCAAATAAATACTATAAGAAAATTATATTGTAGAGAAATATAACTGGACATGATACGGCATGATTGCAGCCTGCTCTCCATCGCTTTCTCTTCATATCACATTGCAATGTTTTGACACTGTAAATTTACATTTTGACTAAGTGGACTTCTTTATTCCAATTGTGAACTGGATTTTGAAAATTTTTTAAATTATAAAAAATTATCTATTTATTTCAATAAATATCATATTGCTCTAATACTTGTAAATTGAAGTTCAACTTATACATTGATTTCAAATTTTTACTAATTTTCAAACTTTGAAGTTGAGAATTGACTTACCAGTATATATGGATCAGTTCATATAGGAGTATATATATTATATACATGAATATAATATTGTGATATTACAATTTTGAAGAAATATATTGAAGGGTAAAACATATCAAATGTAAATGTTGATCTAAATCAATATTACAATTAGATTATTATTATTGCTATAATGCTGAAGAATTCTAGGACAATTATCTATGTTTTATTTATTTCTACAATTTATCTCAATTATCCCATACATTATGATAGTATATCATTTGTGGAATCTCTGGGCTACAAGTCTGATCTGAATGCAGTATATGGAATTTCCTCTGGATAATGGGAAAATGTTGGTCTGTCCAAAACAAAATAATTTAAGGCAAGTACGATTTGTTAAACCATAAATTATATTTATTAGAACAAATGGTGGTCAACTACCAGAGAGAGTGTTCTTTATACAATTATATTTCTTGACATATTAGTTCTTTGGGAAGATAAATACTTTATATCACAAGAAAAAAAAATATTCTTCTTTGTCAACAGCATAATTCCTGTCCAGGATTCATTGACCCTTTTTTTTGTTCTCTGTACAGTTAATTCCAAGTTCTCTTTTCAGTGTGCACTCAGGTTTTCTTCACTGGGTTCTTTTTCTTCCTTTTCTCTTCAATGCTGAGTTTAGAATGCTTTCTTTTTTCTTTTTGTCTCTCTTCATTGGAATTCTATTATGCTTTTTTCTTTCTCATTCATTGCTTCATTCCACTGATCCCAAAAACTGACTGCCTTGACTCTGTTCTCCCTCTCTAAATATCATAGTTCTCTTATTATATAATTTTCGTATATCAGTCTAATTACATTATTGTTAAGAAATGATTTACCCTTTTTTTCATTCAATTTTTTACATCAATAAACGAAAAGCAAAACAAATAACTCACAATAAACGAAAAGCAAAACAAATAACTCACAATAAACGAAAAGCAAAACAAATAACTCACAATAATACCATCATTTAGAACAGTGGTGCCCAACCTTTTTGGAAGCAGTGCCACTATAAAGAGCAAAAATGCTGTGCACACCACTTTTTTTTTAAAGATGACTGACACACAAAAAAAAAAAAAAAAACAAATAGGCTACTTATTTTATTTATTAATCACAACCATAAGATCATTATATGATCAGATTCATCATTATATGATCAGATTCATTACAAAATCAATTAGAAATTAATAAATTTCCAATTGATTTTGTAATGAATGTGATCTAATTTTGTAATGTGAATATGAAGTAACAATGATTTGCACCACTGCTGCATGCTACTCTTCCTTCTATTTCATGCCACTAGATGGCACACATGCTACAGGTTGGGTGCCTCTAATTTAGAGGTTAAAGAAATCTATATCTCCTATGAACTTGAAAGGGTAATTCCCAAAATTAATATCTGATTATGAGGAATGACTCAGTACAAGCTGTATAGTGTTTTTCTTTATAGATAAAAGAGGCTATATTTTGATATGCTAATGTAATTCCTTCTGTTACAATTATATTAAAAAACATTCATATACACTCAGCCCTCGATTTACACAGTAGATACGTTCCTGGAAAAATCATGCAAACCGAAACCGTGTAAAACGAGATGCAGAATTCATACAAAATAGAAGGATATGTTCAATTAAACTGTAAACCTTGTAAATCGATCTAAAGAAGATAATGAAAAGTCGAGGATACGTTCTTTATAACCGTGTAAAATGAGATAAGGATTAAAGGAAAAAAAGGGGATTGATTCATTAATTTTTACACACAATTTAATGCTTATACTTTTTAAATTTATTTTTGAAAATGAAAACATAAACATTAATTAATATCGAATACGGTACAAAAAACAAATTAACAATATTCCATACTAATAAAAACAATAAAAGCATTCAAATATAAGTAGGCGAGCTGCAAGCATGAGTTGAGTTTAGTTGAACTGCGAGACTTGGACAGTAAAAGTTAATAGTGAGCGATAAATTGTGAAAGCGAAAGTGGACTAAGAAGAACTGTGAGTTATTCTGAATTAAAGACATAAATTAGTGTTGTATGAGATAATTATTGGATTTTGTATTGAATTTAGTTATAGTGAAACAAGATTATTTTGTTTTGTGTGTAAATAAATTGGACTATACAAAATATAGCTGTATTCACTCTTTATTAATCTCTATGAACTCATAAACCCACAAAAAGTGACAATATGATACTCTTTTAATTTATAAATGGCATAATACAAAACAATCAAAATAAAATCTAAAAAAAATTTTTTTTGTTTTCATTTAAAAACCGTGTAAATTGAGTGCTGTGCAAATCGAGGGCTAGGGGTATTTGTTTTTCTCATAATTGTGCACTACTGCATTGGTTATTAAAAGTCTGAAAGTTTCTGAGAGCTATATTTGGTAATGACTTGAATGATTATGATAGGACAAATGTTTGATTTTCAATTTATTGAATTTATGCTATTTGGTTTCTTTATTTAAATTTGTGAAAAACATTATGTACATTCAATAACATGACTTAAACTGAAACAAAGCTAAAATATTGATGAAGCTTTTATATATTGGGTTGTTCGGAAAGTAATTTCATTTTTTTTCCCACAAGTGGAGTTACTTGTATTTTTTAACCACCAATTTCATTCTAAGCCATATTGTCATTATAAATTTTGACAGCTAACATTTCAAGATATATTTATAAAAAATTTTTTTGATTCTGTGTGGTTATTGTATCAAAAATGGAAAACAGAAAGGAACATTTTCGGCATATTTTGCTTTTTTATTACAGAAAAGGTAAAAGGTAAGAATGCTGTTCAAGCAAGAAAAAAGTTATGTGAAATGTATGGAAAAGATATGTTAACAGAATGCCAATGCCAAAACTGGTTTGCAAAATTTTGTTTTGACAATTTTGATAATAAAGATGCACTACAGGTTGGAAAGCCAATTGAAGCTAATGATAACAAAATAAAGGCACTGGTTGAAGCAAATCACTGAATAATAATATGAGAAATTGCTATGAAACTGAATTTGTCAAATTCGACTGTTCATGACCATATGAAATGACTTGGTTTCATTTCAAAGCTCAATATTTGGGTTCCATACATTCTCAAAAAAAGAGATTTGCTCCATTGCATTGACATCTGTGATTTGCTGCTCAAACGTCAAGAAAATGATCTATTTCTGAAGCAAATCATAACTGGTGATGAAAAATGGATTGTTTATAACAATGCTGAATGCAAGCAATCACGGAGCAGAAGAGCTGAGCCAATTCAAAGCATTTCGAAAGTGAGATATTCATCTAAAAAAAGTGATGCTCTTTGTTTGGTGGAATTTCAAAGGATTTGTATTTTTTGAGCTTCTACCAGACAATTCCACAATTAATTCAGAAGTGTACTGCCACCAATAGAATTGATTAACAGAAAAGACGTAGTGTTTCACCATGATAATGCCAGACTTCATACATGTTTGATGACTTGCCAGAAGCTGTTACAGCTTTGATGGAATGTGCTACTGCATCCACCATTTTTGCCAGATCCGGTACCTTCCGATTATTATTTGTTCTGGTCTTTAAAGAATTCTTTAGACAGCAAAACATTTACTTCAAATGAACATGTCAAAAATCACTTGGTTCAATTTTTTGCAAGCACAGAATAGAAATTCTATGAGCATGGAATCATGCTACTACCAGAAAAAAGGCACATGTATTGGACCAAAATGGTCAATATATAATTAAATAAAATATTTATACACTATAAAAAAATTGCCATTCATTTTCATGAAAAAAACAAAACTATTTTCCAAACAACCCTATAGATCATTTGTGAGATATTGGATTACACTTGGAAAGAATTGTAATTATATTATGAACAATAATGCATAATGAATGATGATGATTCTATTAAAGAAGAATGATGATTCTATTAAGGAGTATTAATTATTAATAACAATTTCTCGTGTTTTTAGATTAAATATAAGTATATATAAAATAATGAGAATTATAAGTTAATGATTTGTTCCCATTTTTTCATTTTTATCTACATTCAAACAGAATTTAATTTTCTAGCATTGTGCTATGTACAAATATTCGAGTCCATACAATATTTCAATAGAAATTCTCTGCTTACAAGCTTAATGATGGCATTATAGGCTAAACATGTTTTTGTTGTAGTTTTTAAAGTTCTTGCTTAATTAGCTTGGGAAATATAAGAGGCATTTCTATTGCATTATATGAAATAAATCCTCTGAATATTAAGGATTAAAACCAAAAATTTTACTTCAATCAAAAGCTACCAGACTGGTTTATGTAAAAAAAAAAAAAGATTTAAAATTATTGTAAAATGCTGATCCAATGCAATGACCAAAACTTTACCTCATTATACCCCAGATGGTCAAAATTGTGTTAATAAAATGTATATCCACTAGCAAATATCAAAGAAATTTAAAACAATTTGCCAATATTTTAAGTCTCCAAAGAAGCATTATTCAAATAATGATTTAAAAATAGAAAAGTAAAACCAACATGCAAAAAAAAGAGTTTTACAGTTAATGAGCCAAACAAAAATGCAGCCAATCCATCTCAATTTAATGAAACACAGAGCATTGTTGGGACTCTGTAATTTGTTATTTTATTTTATTTACTTAATAATGCAGTTGTTTATACTAAAAATAATAAAAAAATAACTACTTGTTATAGTAGAGGAAACTAGAAATACACTGCTATCTCACTGTTTTTAAGTTCATAAAAATCATAAATAGCACACGAAGCAGTATGTACAGTCGGTTCTAAAATGTATTGCAGGTAGCAGGAAACAGTTTGGCATTCGCTCAAAACACGGAGTTCAGTGGATTTATCGTGTCTAGCGTTGGTTTATGCACTAATTGCGGATCAGCCGTTCCATTATGGTTGCCGTAGGAATCGGGGATGGGAGGTTGATGAGAGCGCGACTTAGTTTTAAACTAGATAGGTTCAAGAGCGATGTAAATGCGGTTTTATTCATTAAAAAATAATTATTACATTCCGGCAAGTATTAATAATACAAGAACATAATGGAATGAGACAAGAATTGCCACAAAAGCTAAGCGATCAGAACACTCAAAGCATCCTAATAACGTGTTGAGTCGAAGTTTCTCGAAGGACAGCTAGTCTACAGAGTGAAAGCGGTGTTAAAGAATAATGCCACGACATACACCAAAAGAAATTACAAAGTTAATAGTAGAAAACAGACAAAACGGCATGGCGATAAAAGATATTGTTAGTTATTTTAAAGTCCCAGAAAGAACTGTGTATCATATTCTTAAGCAACATGCTGAAAGAGGAACAGTTTCTCCTAGAAAAGCAACAGGTCGTCCCCGCTTATCTACGAGTAACGAGGATGAAGAAATAAGAAAACTTAGTGAAACTGATCCGTTTAAATCTGCAAAAATGATTAAAAGGGAAACACAGTTGCCGCTATCGCTACAAACAGTAAGAAGACGGTAAGTAGTCAGAGATTAGTATTGAATAAAATTTTATATGAAAAATATATGTTTAGGAAAGTGTTGTCAAATTAAATGTATTAACGTAAATATTGTAGAAATACTAGAAAAATGTATAAATTTATTTAAATAATGAAAACGTTTTCTCCTAACATTTTATTGAAAATGTATTATTTCTCATCTTAGATTACGGGAAATGAATTTACCCAGTAGAATAGCGGCCCAAAAACAAATTTTAACATCAAACAGGTTGGACCGACTCGGTTTTGCTTATCAACATTAACATTGGAACGCCACAGACTGGAGTAATGTCGTTTTCACAGGCAAAAGATCTTTAGCGTTGATGAGTCTGGAGAGGTGTGGTTACATAGGCCAAGAGGAAAGAGCCGTTATGTTCATCCTCGGCGTAAAAGCGGTAGATTCTCAGTTGGTATGATATTTCAAATGTATTTATTTGTAAACTCTTCTATGGAATATGATATCCGTAAATGATAATATAATTAGATATATGTTACCTGAAATATAAATAATAAGTAAAAATTACTTTCATTTATGGATAATCAAAATTGCAGAAGAAAATTTATTTTATTGAAAGTTTAAAAGCCCATTAACGACTCGGATGTCCTTGCATCATTTTGAAATATTTAAATAGCCTAATGATTAGATTAGGAATATGATTTTTTTGTCATGTCCTCTTACAATTATTTCTTAATGTGTTTCTCTTAAAAACCATTATCTGTCAAGTCTATAGACAGCTTACATTTAATTTTAGTTTTGTTTTTATAGCTTAATTTAAACTAGAAACCATTATTAGATATTTAAATGACCTCAATAATTAAAACTATTTCTATTTCCAAAAATTCAATATATCCTTATATCTTCATAATGAAATGTAAACAGTATAGTCAGGAAGTTAAGAATAACTGAAAATGTTGTTAATGCTAAAGCAACTAAAATGTATTTCATAACAGTGTCTAAATAGAAACTATTCTTCGAAAATTAAAAAAATTATATTATCTGGCAAGACGGTACCGATGAAAGGAGAAATATATGTAGTATATATTCAACATCACATTACATGTAAAATATTTCTATTTTCATCCTTTAATATACGCTCTTAAACCATGTATAGTAATTGTTTCATAAACAAATACTCTATACTAATAATAAACATATTACTTTCAGCAATATGGGGCTGGATGACAGCATCGGGACCAGGCGAAATCGTAAGAATAGAAGGGAATTTGAATTCTTCTCAATATGTCGATATTCTTCAAAATTCATTTTTACCTGCAGCAGAAGAATTGTTTGGTCCCGGTACAGTTTTACCATTCGTTCAAGACCGCTCGCCGGTTCATACATCTCAATATACAAAAAGGTGGCTACAAAATCATTCAATAATTGATGTTATAAACTGGCCAGCTAAAGCTGCGGATTTAAATCCGATTGAAAATCTTTGGGCAAGGATGGCTGCCGATTGCAATTTTCACCAAGCAGGAACGATGGACACAATCCAACAACAATGGAATTCTTTCAGAGAATCGAATTATTGCCAGATCCTTGTTAACAGCTTGCCGAGACGGCTAGCTAATGGAGGATTTTGGACTAAATATTAATTAGTATTTAGTCCAAATTCCTATGTTTATATTATTTAATGAATTATGTTTTAATTAACACAATAAACATTGTATGATTAAAAGAATGATATATATTTTTCTTATTTTGTCACGTAGATACTGAAAATAAAAAGTTTTCTGAGATAAAAAATGTTATATATTATTTTCTGAAATTACTACGATTTAAATCTAGAACAATTTGGTCATATGTCTGTATATAGCTGACGTCAAATAGTGATATCAATATCTCCAAATTAAAATATTTATATATAACTTAGAATTATTTAATTTTAGAACTATTATACCATCCTTATGAAATATAACTGCAAAGCAGGTTTATTTCCGTCGTTTGGCAGTATGTGGATCTATGTTGTTCTGCAGTTATAATATTGTGTAGATCTATTATAATACAGAAAAAATTTGTATGCCATACCTACTCTTGTTATATGGAATTTGAGAAAGGCTAAGTTTATCCGTCATTCTTTATTCTAGCATTCATTCTTACGTAAAACATCTACCATATTTCGAAATGATATTTATAGTGTGATTTGCCAAATTATATTGTCGCTTTATATTTAATTATTCTTATTTCTTATTAGTGAAATAAAACCGATATTACGGTCGTGTGTTATGCTACCCTAGCGCCACCAATTAACAACTAAAAAAAACGCACGAACTTTCCGGACAACCCAATACTTAGAAATGGAATCCAAACAGATCTGAGGTTATCAGAACAGCAGATGTATTTAATGAAAAGTCCATGCAGTTTTTCTGAAACATTTTAAAAAAGAGGCAGAAGCAAACAATTTGACATAATTTTACAGGCCCATTTGTCAAAAAACTTCAAAGTGAGCCTAATTATCCTTCTGGTGAAAATTGATAATTCAAAACTGTTTTCGTGAACAATTCATTTTAGTAATGTTAAGTTTTTTTGTAGCAAATAAATAATATTTACCATATTTTTAGAACATTTTAAATGAGTTTAATCTGCATTTTTAATTTGTACTATGATTTTGGGGAGAGCCGGAACCAATTAATCAATTTTCAATTAAATCTTATGGGGAATTGCATCTTGGATAACGACGGTTTTTGGTTAATGACAGTAATCCTGGAACAGATTACTATCCTTAACCAAGGCACCACTGTAATCATTTTTTTTTTTTTTTCAAATTTTTATGTTTGACTTTTATGTAATATAACAATAATTAATTAATTATGTAATTATATCTTAATTACATCATCATGAAACATTTCACACTTCTAAATCATTGCTTTGTTATGTAATAGAAAATATTATACAATTGCCCTAACTAACAAGCATGATTGTGATGACAAATGAATTGGAGATGTGATTGGTATTGCAGTCCTATATCAAATATAAATAAAACTAGACATAATAATTTGCTTCTCTGATATTAACAAATCATTAATATCAGAATAAAAGTTCAATGAGACTGCACTAAACACAAACCCAAAAAATAATAATACTCAAAAGCCCTTTAGCAGTCAAAAGATTTTATTCAGGAATGTTTTCAATGCACTTGGCATCTTCTTCAGCTGCTATAACAAGACTCAGTTGTAGCAGCTGAGGAAGACACCAAGTGCATGGAAAACATTCCTGAATAAAATCTTTTGACTGCTAAAGGGCTTTTGAGTATAATCATTAATATCAGTTCTATATAATATCAAATCTACAATATCCTGCCTTATATCTATTTTTTAAAATAAAAGGATTGCTTCTATTTCTCCCAAACTTTTTTACTTTTTTACAATATATTGAAATTTTTCTCTTTTGCAATATTTATTAATATTTTTTTCATATAAAGTGTTATATATATTTGTCAGAAATCAATACTTTATTTAGAATGTTTTTTTCTATTGTTTTACATATTATTTAAATGTGTAAAATATTTTTGCCAGCCAAAATCAATCATAAGCACTGTAGTGGCATAATTATTTAATTTTCCCTCAAAAATCATTGAGATACAAACTTTAAACTGTTTTTGACTTAGATCATCATCATCAATTGGATTTCAGAATATTAACAGTTTATTTACAGATGTAAAAAAACAGTGTGTTTGACAGATTTATTATAATAAATCCTTCTTCAATACTATTTTATCTTCAGAATTAGTTAAATAACCAATAATATTTTTTCTATATTGATTTTTTTTTACATTTATTATAATTATTTCAATAGTTTTTTTATTTATTTTTGGATCTTATAAATTCATCAGTTGAAATATTATGTCTTTCAACAGCATCTCAATTATTTATATTCAAATATATTTATTTCTCTTGTGTTTTTTTATGTTTGAATATCTAATAAAGTATATGAAAACATAATTTATTATAAATTTTTGCTTACATCAAAATAATTTCATTTATTTTTGATTTATTATTATATTGCAAATATTGTTTTTCATTAATAAATCTGAATAATAAATTTTTCTGTGCATATGTTAAATAAATAGATGAATTTGAATAAATATTATTGTATTAAATATTAAAACACAGTACAGAATATAATAATAGTTATATTTATAAATATTAGAAAAGAAAATATTTTTTGAATATAAAGTTTTTAGTAAATTTTTGTTAAAAATTTGTCTTGATTAAACAAAAATTTTTTATAAAATACCTAGGAAAAGGTTCAGAAATAATAGAAAAGTAAAAATAATAAAAAATAAATGAATTAAATTTCATATTTTTCAATAAGCAATATAAAAAAAGTTTTTTTTTTATCAAAATAAAAGTTTTTTGCTGGGATTGAAAATCTATTGCATGTATGCCCAAAGTGGCATGTTGGCAAATTTTTTAGACATGCAAAACTCGGAGCTGATATGTTGTTTTGAATTAAATTAACATTTGGATCAGCATAAGAGGAGTAATTTTTTGTAAAAATTTAGCCAATTTTGGGATGAATCTTTAAAAAGATTTGCCTCTCTTGGCTTTTACTATGAGAGTATTCTATTAAAATTAACATTATGCAAATAAGATTAAGGAGAATCTTCTCTTACAGTTACAGAAAGTATAAAACATCAGTCATTTCAATGGTATAAAATATAAACTGTCTGCAGAAAAAAATAAAAGATTCCAGAAGCAAATTATATGGAAAAATTGTTTTAGTGATACTGAAACCTAATATTCTATAAATAAATTTTTGATTGGATTGCATTTACTGATATAAAAATATCAATAAATATATTAGAGAAATCAGACCATTTGATATTTATCTTTTAATATTTATCTTTTTTACTGCTCTAACAGGATGTATCTTTATATAAAAAGTTCCAGAAGTAACAGCACCTTTGAGCAGACCAAAATATATACTAAGTTTCTTTAAAACAAACTTTTGATGTTTTCTTTGAGTTCGTTGTAATCTAAATATTGTTTTAAATACCAGAATATTCGAATTCGAAGTTAAAGAATTCGATATTCGAACTGTATGTTAGAAGCTAGTAAATGTAAGAGCTGACGATGGTGAGCTAAACACCGAAAACGTTACTCAATAAAAGGTTTGTTTTAAAGAAACTTAGTATATATTTTGGTCTGCTCAAAGGTGCTGTTACTTCTGGAACTTTTTATATAAAGATCAGACCATTTGATAAAAAGTAATTCTTCCAAATATGAAAACAATTTTATTTCATAAAATTTTACTTTTTCATATTAAGTGATCTTATATACACCACATAATGATTCAGAATTGGTAAAAACTCATAATCATTCCTGACTTAATATTGGATTGAGGCAATCTTGATCTGCCTTGCTTTGCCATTGAAAATTGAAAAAATTTTAAATTAATGAAAAATAAAATAAGATGAAGTTTTCTTTTGGAATGATGGATTTGCCTAAATTGATATTAAAATAATTAATATATTTATTCTTTAAATAAAACTATTAAGTTATATTTAGAGAATAAATTTTAATTTTATTTTACTTATTTAAAAGAAACTTTTAATAATAGATATTCTAATTTGATACAAGAAAATATAAAAGAATTATATTTTTTCTAATTGAAATTATTTCAATATTTCAGAATGATGTTGGAAATGAGAAACAACAACAAATTGAAAATATTTTGCAGGTAAATTACTTCACATAATGTTATAAATTATAA